>CANJKZ010000328.1:10000-270000 GCA_947471745.1 Closterium sp. Naga37s-1
GTTGTTGCAATTTCGCACACGCTAGTCCCTTGTTCTTGCAATTTTGCACACGCTAGGCCCTTGTTCTTGCAATTTTGCACACGCGAGGCCCTTGTTCTTCCTATTTTGCACACGCGAGGCCCTTGTTCTTCCTATTTTGCACACGCTACGCCCTTGTTCTTCCTATTTTGCACACGCTACGCCCTTGTTCTTCCTATTTTGCACTCGCGAGGCCCTTGTTCTTGCAATTTTGCACGCGCGAGGCCCTTGTTCTTGCAATTTTGCACGCGCGAGGCCCTTGTTCTTGCAATTTTGCACGCGCGAGGCCCTTGTTCTTGCAATTTTGCACGCGCGAGGCCCTTGTTCTTGCAATTTTGCACGCGCGAGGCCCTTGTTCTTGCAATTTTGCACGCGCTAGGCCCTTGTTCTTGCAATTTTGCACGCGCTAGGCCCTTGTTCTTGCAATTTTGCACGCGCTAGGCCCTTGTTCTTGCAATTTTGCACGCGCTAGGCCCTTGTTCTTGCAATTTTGCACGCGCTAGGCCCTTGTTCTTGCAATTTTGCACGCGCTAGGCCCTTGTTCTTGCAATTTTGCACGCGCTAGGCCCTTGTTCTTGCAATTTTGCACGCGCTAGGCCCTTGTTCTTGCAATTTTGCACGCGCTAGGCCCTTGTTCTTGCAATTTTGCACCGCTAGGCCCTTGTTCTTGCAATTTTGCACGCGCTAGGCCCTTGTTCTTGCAATTTTGCACACGCTAGGCCCTTGTTCTTGCAATTTTGCACACGTTAGGCCCTTGTTCTTGCAATTTTACACTCGCTAGGCCCTTGTTCTTGAAATGTTTCACACGCTAGGCCCTTGTTCTTGCAATGTTTCACACGCTACGCCCTTGTTCTTGCAATTTTTCTCACGCTAGGCCCTTGTTCTTGCAATTTTGCACACGCTAGGCCCTTGTTCTTGCAATTTTGCACACGCTGGGCCCTTGTTCTTGCAATTTTGCACACGCTGGGCCCTTGTTCTTGCAATTTTGCACACGCTAGGCCCTTGTTCTTGCAATTATGCACTCGCTAGGCCCTTGTTCTTGCTATTTTGCACATGCTAGGCCCTTGTTCTTGCTATTTTGCACTCTCTAGGCCCTTGTTCTTGCAATTTTGCACTAGGCCCTTTTTCTTTCTAGTTTTGCACACGCTAGGCCCTTTTTCTTGCAATTTCGCACACGCTAGGCCCTTGTTCTTGCTATTTTGCACACGCTAGGCCCTTGTTCTTGCAATTTTGCACACGCTAGGCCCTTTTTCTTGCTATTTGGCACACGCTAGGCCCTTGTTCTTGCAATTTTGCACACGCTAGGCCCTTGTTCTTGCAATTTTGCACTCGCTAGGCCCTTGTTCTTGCTATTTTGAACACGCTAGGCCCTTGTTCTTGCTATTTTGCCCTCACTAGGCCCTCGTTCTTGCAATTTTGCACACGCTAGGCCCTTTTTCTTGCTATTTTGCACACGCTAGGCCCTTGTTCTTGCTTTTTTGCACACGCTAGGCCCTTGTTCTTGCAATTTTGCACACGCTAGGCCCTTGTTCTTGCAATTTTGCACTCGCTAGGCCCTTGTTCTTGCAGTTTTGCACGCGCTAGGCCCTTGTTCTTGCAATTTTGCACACGCTAGGCCTCTGTTGTTGCAATTTTGCACACGCTAGTCACTTGTTCTTGCAATTTTGCACACGCTAGGCCCTTGTTCTTGCTATTTTGCACACGCTAGGCCCTTGTTCTTGCAATTTTGCACACGCTAGGCCCTTGTTCTTGCTATTTTGCACACGCTACGCCCTTGTTCTTGCAATTTTGCACACGCTACGCCCTTGTTCTTGCAATTTTGCACACGCTAGGCCCTTGTTCTTGCTATTTTGCACACGCTAGGCCCTTGTTCTTGCAATTTTGCACACGCTAGGCCCTTGTTCTTGCTATTTTGCACACGCTAGGCCCTTGTTCTTGCTATTTTGCACACGCTAGGCCCTTGTTCTTGCAATTTTGCACACGCTAGGCCCTTGTTCTTGCAGTTTTCCACTCGCTAGGCCCTTGTTCTTGCAATTTTGCACTTGCTAGGCCCTTGTTCTTCCAATTTTGCACATGCTAGGCCCTTGTTCTTGCTATTTTGCACACGCTAGGCCCTTGTTCTTGCTATTTTGCACACGCTGGTGGTAGCGCTCATTCCGAGCGTTTTCCTTCTAACTGATCACATGACTGAGCTTTTCTGGTCCTCTTGCCAAGCCAGCAAGGGCGTGGGAGGGTTGGGAGCATCATCGGTCATCGGCGCTCGCGAATGAAGAGCGTCCTCTGCACTTCCTGCACATGTGCGGATCCTTCCGCGTTTTGGGGGTGGAGGCACTCGTTCCAAGCGTTTTTCTTCCGCGGGGTCACCTCGTTGCGCTTGTCTGGTCCTCTTGCCAAGCCAGCAAGGGCAAGGGAGGGTTGCGAGCATCATCGGTCATCGGCGCTCGCGAATGAAGAGCGCCCGCTGCACTTCGTGCACATGTGCGGATCCTTCCGCGTTTTGGGGGTACTCGCGCTCGTTCCGAGTGTTTTTCTTCCACCGCGTCATGTAGCTGCGCTTGTCTGGTCCTCTTGCCAAGCCAGCAAGGGCGTGGGAGGGTTGCGAGCATCATCGGTTATCGGCGCTCGCGAATGAAAAGCGCCCGCTGCACTTCCTGCACATGTGCGGATCCTTCCGCGCTTTGGGGGTGGAGGCGCTCGTTCCAAGCGTTTTTCTTCAGCCGGGTCACGTGGCTGCGCTTGTCTGGCACTCTTGCCAGGCCAGCAAGGGCGTGGGAGGGTTGCGAGCATCATCGGTCATCGGCGCTCGCGAATGAAGAGCGCCCGCTGCACTTCGTGCACATGTGCGGATCCTTCCGCGTTTTGGGGGTACTAGCGTTTGTTCCAAGCGATTTTCTTTTACCGGGTCACGTGGCTGTGCTTGTCTCGTCCTCTTGCCAAGCCAGCAAGGGCATGGGAGGGTTGCGAGCATCATCGGTCATCGGCGCTCGCGAATGAAGAGCGCCCTCTGCACTTCGTGCACATGTGAGGATCCTTCCACGTTTTAGGGGTACTAGCGCTCGTTCTGAGCATTTTTCTTCCACCGGGTCACGTGGCTGCGCTTGTCTGGTCCTCTTGCCAAGCCAGCAAGGGCGTGGGAGGGTTGCGAGCATCATCGGTTATCGGCGCTCGTGAATGAAGAGCGCCCGCTGCACTTGGTGCACATGTGCGGATCCTTCCGCGTTTTTGGGGGTACTAGCGCTTGTTCCGAGCGTTTTTCTTCCGCCGGGTCACGTGGCTGCCCTTGTCTAAGCCATTTCCAAGCCAACAAGGACGTTGGAGGGCTGCGAGGATCATCTGTCATCGGCGCTCTCGAATGAAGAGCGCCCGCTGCACTTCCTGCACAGGTGCGGATCCTTCCGCGTTTTCGGGCTCGAAGCGCTCGTTCCGAGCGTTTTTCTTCTGCCGGGTCACGTGGCTGCACTCTTCTGAGCCTGTTACCAAGTCAGCAAGGACGTGGGAGGGTGGCGAGGATTATCGGCATCGAAGGTCGCAAATGAAGAGCGCCCTCTGCATTTCCTGCACATGTGCGGATCCTTCCGCCTTTTGGGGCTGGAAGCGCTCGTTCTGAGCATTTTTTCTTCCGCCGGGTGACGTGGCTGCGCTCGTCTGGGCCTACTACCAAGCCAGCAAGGGCGTGGGAGGGTGGCAAGCATCATCGGTCATCGGTGGTCGAGAATGAAGAGCGTTCGCTACAGTTCCTGCACATGTGCGGATCCTTCTGCGTTTTGGGGCTCGAAGCGCTCGTTCCGAGCGTTTTTTCTTCCGCCGGGTCACGTGGTTGCGCTCGTTTGGGCCTATTACCAAGCCGGCAAAGGCGTGGGAGGGTGGCGAGCATCATCGGTTATCGGTGGTCGCGAATGAAGAGCGCCCGCTGTAGTTCCTCCACATGTGCGGATCCTTCCGCGTTTTTGGGCTCGAAGCGCTCGTTCCGAGCGTTTATTCTTCCGCCGGGTCACGTGGTTGCGCTCGTTTGGGCCTATTACCAAGCCAGCAGGGGCATGGGAGTGTGGCGAGCATCATCGGTTATCGGTGGTCGCGAATGAAAAGCGCCCGCTGCATTTCCTACACATGTGCGGATCCTTTCGCGTTTTGGGGCTGGAAGAGCTCGTTTCCGAGCGTTTTCTCTTCCGTTGGGTTACGTTGCTGCGCTCGTCTGGGCCTATTACCAAGCCAGCATGGGTGTGGGAGGGTGGCAAGCATCATCGATCATCGACGCTCGCGAATGAAGAGCGCCCGCTGCACTTCCTGCACATGTGCGGATCCTTCCGCGTTTCTGGGCTCGAAGCGCTTGTTCCGAGTGTTTTCTTCTGCCGAGTCATGTGGCTGCGCTTGTCCGGGCCTATTGCCACACCAGCAAGAGCGAGGGAGGGTTGCGAGCATCATCGGTCATCGGCGCTCGCGAATGAAGAGCGCCCGCTGCACTTCCTGTACATGTGCGGATCCTTTCGCGTTTTGGGGCTCGAAGCGTTCGTTACGAGCGTTTTTCTTCCGCCGGGTCATGTGGCTGCGCTTGTCTAGGCCTATTGCTAAGCCAGCAAGGGCCTAGGAGGGTTGCGAGCGTTATGGTCATCGAATGTCGCGAATGAAGAGCGCCCGCTGCATTTCCTGCACATGTGCGGATCCTTCTGCCTTTTGGGGCTGGAAGCGCTCGTTCTGAGCGTTTTTTCTTCCGCCGGGAGACGTGGCTGCGCTCGCCTGGGCCTATTACTAAGCCAGCAATGGCGTGAGAGGGTGGCAGGCATCATCGGTCATCGGTGGTCGAGAATGAAGAGCATTCGCTACATTTCCTCCACGTGTGCGGATCCTTCAGAGTTTTGGGGCTGGAGCGCTCGTACCGAGCGTTTTTCTTCCGCCGAGTCACGTGGCTGCACTTGTCTGGGCCTATTGCCAAGCCAGCAAGGGCGTGGAGGGTGGCGAGCATCACCGGTCATCGGTGGTCGCGGATGAAGAGCGCCCGCTGCATTTCCTGCACACGTGCGGATCCTTCCGCGTTTTGGGACAGGAAGCGCTCAATCCGAGCGTTTTTCTTCCGCCGGATCACGTCGCTGCGCTCGTCTGGTCCTGTTACCAAGCCAGCAAGGGCGTAAGAGGGTTGCGAACATCATCGGTCATCGGTGGTCGCGAATGAAGACCGCCCACTGTAGTTCCCGCACATGTGCGGATCCTTCCGCGTTTTGGGGCTCGAAGCACTCGTTCCGAGCGTTTTTTCTTCCGCCGAGTCACGTGGCTGCGCTCGTTTGGGCCTATTACCAAGCCAGCAAAGGCGTGGGAGGGTGGCGAGCATCATCGGTTATCAGTGGTCGCGATTGAAGAGCGCCCGCTGCATTTCCTGCACATGTGCGGATCCTTTTGCGTTTTGGAGCTGGAAGCGCTCGTTCCGAGCATTTTTCTTCCACCAGATCATGTGGCTGCGTTTGTCTAGGCTTATTACCAAGCTAGCAAGGGAGTGGGAGGGTTGCTAGTACCATCGGTCATCGGTGGCCGCGAATGAAGAGCGCCCGCTACAATTCCTGTACATGTGCGGATCCTTCCCGTTTTGGGGCTGGAACAATCGTCAGGGCTGGCTCTTATTGGGGATGCTAGTTAGTGGCGTTGGCTTATTGATCAGTTGTGCGGTGATGAATAAGCATTATCGGAGCGCTCGTTCCGAGCGTTTTTTCTCCCGCCGGGTCACGTGGCTGCGCTCGTCTTGGCCTATTACCAAGCCAGCAAGGGCGTGGGAGGGTGGCGAGCATCATCGGTCATCGGTGGTCACGAATGAAGAGCGCCCGCTGCATTTCCTGCACATGTGCGGATCCTTCCGCGTTTTGGGGCTGGACGCGCTCGTTCCGAGCGTTTTTTTTCTGCAGGGTCACATGACTGCACTTGTTTGGGCCTATTACCAAGCCAGTAAGGGCGTGGCAGGGTGGCGAGCATCATCGGTCATCGGTGGTCGCGAATGAAGAGCGTCCGCTGCAATTCCTGCACATGTTCGGATCCTTCCGCGTTGAGTGAAAGAAAAATGAGAACAAGTCTCATGTGAGTGAAAATTTACGAGAACGAGGTGAGTGAAAATCTATGAGAAAAAGTGTCAGGTGAGTCAAAAATTGTTAGTTTAAGTGTCAGGGCTCTTGGGTTTGCTCCTTCCTCTGCTGACCCGTCGATGTTTCTACGCACCGACACTACCCTGCCGCCGTTCTATGTTCTCGTGTACGTCGACGACTTGGATTTTGCTACTGCTGACACTGAGGCGCTGGCCCTAGTGAAGGCGGAGCTGCAAGAGAGACACACCTGCACTGACCTGGGTGAGCTGCGTAGCTATCTTGGCTTGCAGATCACCCGGGACAGAGCACGCCGCACCATCACCCTGACTCAGTCACACATGGTGCACCAGGTCCTTCAGCGCTTCGGCTTCCAGGAGTGCAAAATTGTGAGAGCAAGTGTAAGGTGAGTGAAATTTGTGAGGATACCAAGTGTCAGGTAAGGAAATTTGTGGGAACCAGTGCGGGTAGATCTGCAGAGGTGTAGAGAATCAAGCAACATTTTCTCCACCATCGGACAAATGATTTTTCAATCTTGTCACATGCAATTCGATTGAATTTATTGTGTAAAAATGCACAGTTCGGCTGTTTCTGAACGTGTTGCAGTCTACATCAAAACCAAGCTTGGAGCATGATATGTATATATACATATATACATATACATACATACATATGTACATATATACATACATATATACATATATATAAGAGTCAAAACATAAACAAAAAGAGTTACCTGGTGGAATCGTCTGGAGTCGTCCTTCGTGAATACTTGCGAAGATAATTTGGATATCGTGTTTCCTTGTTCGACACCATCCGTTACGTCGACAGCCCGTGTCGCCCTGTACACTGCTTCACAGCGGGAATCGCCCCGCCCTCACTGTCAGGCCGTCCACCTGAGCCATGCGGAATGGCGCAGGTGATGTGGATCGCGACAGCAGCGGCGGGCTGCGGGTCATCGCGGGGTCGTACGAGCGCTTTCTCTTCGGCTTCCGCCTCCACCTCCCCACCCACCCGTACGCCGCGCCCCGCCTTCCGCCCCAACCACGCAATCGCGTGCGCGGCTGGTTCTCTATCTGCCCCCCGAGCTAACGGCCCCAACCCACCTGTGTATATTCGTTTCCGCCCCACATGTGCGGCCTGAATCCGTTGTTTGCCCGCTCCATCCGCCTTCCCCAAAACCCTGCTAGTCCCTCCCCACGCGCGCTTGCGCTCTCGTTCCTCGTCCCCCCGTCAGGCTGGGCGCATCGCAACCAGCAGCGCGCGGCGGGGAGGGAGGGGAGAGGGGAGAAGGTATGGGGGAGGAGAGGAAGCAGGAGGGGCAAGGCGAGGGGGCCAGGGAGGCGGCGTTGCGGCAGCAGTTCTGCTACGGGGGGCACACGGGGCCCATCAAGTGCGTGGCGGCGGCGGGGGGGGTGGCGGTGAGCGGGGGGGCGGACGACAGCGTGCGCGTGTATGACCTGCGCGCGCGCACCGACATGGGCGCGCTGCTGCACCACACCGCCGCTGTTTCCTGCCTCGCTGTGAGTGCCGCCGTCTCGTGCCTCGCTGTGAGTGCCGCCGTCTCGTGCCTCGCTGTGAGTGTTAGCCCCAGCGCCCCTCCACTCATGGCTGCCCTCTCGTTGCCTCCAAGCCTCCCCACTGAATGCCGTCATGCGTCCGTGCCGCCACCCGTCCCATCCCCCCGCAGTTGCACGGCAGTGGGAGTCGCCCCACTCACCTGCTCGCAGGCAGTGAAGACCGCACCATCAGCCTATGGGAGGTCGCCACGTGGCGGCATCTATCAAGCCTCAAAGGGCACAAGGCGCCTGTGAATGACATCGCAGGTGCGTGCTGGTAGTTGCTGGGCCTGCTGTGGGTTGCTGGGGGCTGGCTGTGGGTTGCTATAGGTTGCTGTGCATTGCTGTGGTCCGTTTTGGGTTGCTGTGGTTGTTGTGATGTGCGCTCCCTCTTGCTCCCCCTCCTCCCATTTCCTACTTCGCCTCTCCCTGTCTCCTCCCCTTCCCTCCTTTCCCCCCCGCATATGCACGGGGGCAGTGCACCCATCGGGGCGGGTGGCGCTGTCAGTGGCGAGGGATGCGGAGCTGCGCCTGTGGAACCTGCTGCAGGCGCGCTGCTCCTTCCGCACGCGCCTGCCCGCCCAGCCCCTCGCCCTCACCTACTCGCCCGGGGACGCTGCCTGCTACGCGCTGGCCCTGAGGGGCGGTGCCGTGGCCGTGCACTGCTCTGCTGACGCCTCGCTCACCGCCACGCTGCCCCACCCCGCCTCCTGCCTCGCCCTCTCCTTCCTCACTGTCAGCCTGCTCGCCCGCCCTGCCTCTCCCTGGCTGCATCGCATTGCTTGCTGCTCATCCCTCCCTCCTTGTTCCCTGTAATTCCCTGCTCGTCTCATCACCTTTTTCTCATCTCTCGCTCTGCATGGGTGTGTTCATTTCCCATTTTATCACCCACCCAATGTCCTGTGCTTGACTCCATGTCCCGTGTGTTGTGACTGCCCTGTCGCTATGCTCCCTGCAGCCACACGCGGTGGTGACGGGTGGCGAGGAGAGGGCAGTGAAGGTGTGGGATGTGCGCCAGCCACCGCTGCACCCCACCGTGAGTGTGGCGGGCGCTCACAGCGCTCGCATCCGCGGCGTGCTGGGGGCGCTGGCAGCTCGACAGGGGGGCGCAGGGGGGGGTGAGGGTGAGGGGAACGAGCTGGCTGCAGCAGCCAAGGCAGGTCTGACCGCTTGGCGCAGTGAGGGGGGAGGGGGTGAGGGTGGGGAGGATGGGGAAGGTGAGGAGGAAGAGGGCGACAGAGGGAAAGGAGAGGAAGGAGGTGGCATCGATGGTGGTAAGCGTGGCAAGGAGGAAGGGGTGGCAGGGCGGAAAAGGAAGAAGAGGGAGAGCAGAGGGCACAGTGGTGATGGGGCAACAGCAGAGTGCAGTGAGCATGTGGTTGTGTCAGCAGCATCAGATGGGTGCATTCGCCTGTGGGACCTGCGCGCCCTCTCCTCCTCCATCCATGCACCTGCCACTGCACCCACCGCTCCCACCGCACTCCCCCCTGGGTGCCACTCCCAGGTGCTTACCAATGCCCGCCTCACGTGCCTTGCCCTCTCCGACCTCTCACCCCACTCCACAGCACTGCCCCGTGCTGGCAAGAGGGCGGGTGGTGTGGACGGTGGTGCGGAGGCGAGGAAGAAGAGCGAGCGTGGGAAGGCGTGAGCCAGAGTATGGATGTCTGGAACTGCTCTGTACACAAGGCTTTGTGGCTTGGCCCACCACAGCATTGCATTGCCATAGGATTGTAGACAGAGACAGGTGCTAGAATGTATTTCTCTTTTTCATTATTCTAAGTTGGATGAATAGTGACCTGCAATTTAGCCTGCACAAGAGGGCCCTTAGGCAATTCAACGAGGCCCGATCCAACAGCAGATATATAGGCGATGCACAAGGCAAGGTGGGGCTTCATTATCACGTTCAGTGGAACGTTTGGCAGGAAGGTGGCGGCAAGGACAGGGTGGGTGGTTGGTTGGGTGGGTGCAGTGCAGTGCAGTGCAGCCCTCACACAGAGCCGTTGCGCGGGTCTGGTTGGCCGGCATCTTCTGTCTTCACCTCGTTGAACACCAATGACAGCTGATGAGGATGGTGATAGTGGATGCACACAGGGGTTGGGAGAGGGGGGACACGGAATATACAGAGGGAGGTGAGGGTGAGTGCGTTTGGAACAGAGGAGACTGTGAGGCAACCTGCCCACGCTGACAATGCACCACCATCCCTACCACCACAGCCAACCTACAAACCACACCCCACCTCCCTGCACCATACCCTTTCTCCCTCCGCACCCCTCCCCTCCCCCCGTTCCCCCCTGCAGGGCAGATCACCTGGGAGCCGTCGCGGGTGATGGTGGCCTTGCCATCGCGGGCATGCCCCGGGGAGAGCATGTGGTGCGAACGGCGCCGCGCCTCGAGGTACTTCTCGACCGCGTACCACCCGATGCCCGCACTGTTCACCAGCAGCCCCACCACGTTCGTCACGCTCATCTGCGGGTGGAGGGGGAGTTGCGGGGGAGGTGGAGGGGGGAGAGGGGGAGGTGGAAGGGGGTTGGGAGAGGAGGGGGGAGAGAAGTGCAGTGTGTGGAGGGCAGAAGGCAGTGGTGGGTGGAAGCGATGCAGCAAGTGGGGCATGAGATGAGATGAGGTAGGTGCATGCAGGGGCGTGGGAACTGGGGGTTGGGGGTGGCACAGAGCAGGAAGGCAGAGGCATGGGGCGGGCAGGGCACTCACGAGCACATCACCGAAGGCAAAGAGGCCGCCCAGGCCCTGCAGGATGGACTTGGTGCGCCCTGCATGCATGCAGCCAGGGGGTGGGGCGAGAGATATGGGGTGAGGTGAGACGCAGCACTGCAAGACGTGCGCATGATCATGGCTATCATTGGCAGGAACAATTGTGGCAAGAGTCCGGAGTAGGCACGCAGAGCAGGGAGGGCGGGCGAGGGGGCGGGGCACTGACCGACGATGCTGGTGGTGAGGCTGTCGTTGACGAGCGTGCAGAGGTAGGTGGCGAGGTTGAGCACAAACGCAGACGCGCACGACAGCAGGAAGCACGTGAGGAACATGGCGTCTCGTGACTGCAGCACTCGCTGCACGGCGGGCAGCTCGCCGTTGAGGGCGAGGAGCAGGAAGGAGAAGGGCAGCGACCAGCAATTGTTGTAGAGCAGCAGCGTGAACGAGTCCAACTGCAACTCCTCGCCCAGCTTGCCCACGATCACCACGTACGCCGCTGTTGCTAGTGCGGATGAGAGCGCCAGCACATACCCCGGCAGGTCGAACGTGAGGTCGCCCGCGCCTGCTATGACGCCCCCCAGCGCGGTCATGTAGACGGAGAGCTGCACGCGCAAGGAGGCGCGCTTGGCGCGCAGCAGGTAGTCGAGGAGCAGCACGCAGGGCGTGGTGGCGGACTTGAGCACGCCGTACATCGGGATGTTCACCCGGGACAGCGCCGCCATGTCCAGGAGGAGCTTCAGTAGGAAGGCGAACGACAGCAGAGCCACCTGCAGGGATGGGGGAGGTAGTGAAAGGGGTGAGGGGTGAGGTGAGGTCAGGTGAGGTGAGGGATGGGACGTGGGACGGTGGCACGGTGACATGGCAGGGCAGCCTCACGACCACACTCGAATCCCAACCACTTCCCTCTTTCCCCCACTCTCATTCCCTCAACTCCCTCTTTCCCTCCACTCCCCTTTCCATCCACTCCCCTTCCCCTCTCAACTCCCCATTCCCTCTACCCTTCCTTCCCCCCACTCCCCTTTGCCTTTACCTCCCCTTCTCCCTACTCCCCCTTGGCTCAAATCCCCCTTCCCTCAATTCCCCGCCCAAATCTCCCTCTGCTGCCCACAACCCCAAGCACCCGGCCCATGCCGGTGAGCCGCCTGAGGCAAGGGGAGGGGCGTACCCGGCGCAGGACGGAGAGGCGGAAGGGGGCGAGGCGGATGGCGCGGGAGAGGCGCATGGCGGCGAGGAGCAGCAGTGTGAAGAGCGTCTGGAAGAAGACGAGCGTGTAGGGGAAGGTGAAGCGGTACACGCGGAATATCGCCTTGTTCACAAACACCGCCGCCACCGACATGCCGCCTGCAGGGGGGGGGGCGGAGGGGGGATTGAGGGGATAGAGAGAGGTGAATGAGGGGAGTGAGAGGGGTGAGTGAGGGGAGTGGGAGGGGTGAGTGAGGGGAGTGGGAGGGGTGAACTAAGGGAGAGAGGGGGGAGGGTGGGGGGGATCGAGGGGCAAGGAGAGGGCGTGCACACAGGGGGGAAGGCACCAATGTTGCAGGGCATGGCAGAGCGGTGCGCAGCCTCTTTGCGACTGCTGCTGGCCCGCTCTACGCGGCTTGGCGCACCATAGAAGACGGCGACGAGGAGCCCCTTGTAGTTCATTGCCACCGCGTCTCGCTACCAGCAGCACCGGAATCAACCGATCGCCCTCCACTCGCTGCTTCCCGCCTCGCTCCGCTGCCTCCTCCTCCCCCTTCCACCGCCTTTGCCGCCGCAATTCCTCCCTCCCTTTGTCTCCCGCCCCTCCTCTCTCTCCCTCTACCTTTTATTCTATGTCTCTTCCCTTCCAGTTCTCTATGCCCCTCTCTCCCAATCCTCCACCACCCAGCACCGATCTACACCGGGGCAGTGACTCCTCTACAAGATCCCCACTCTTTCGCGGCCTAACCTGCCCCGCGGCGCGCCGTTCGCGGAACGGCGCGCTCCGCTAGTGAATTATGGTGTTTGGCTGTTCCCTGCGTTATGCGCCAATACGGCGCGGGCTCGCCGGTCGAGGCATTGTGAGCGGCGCGCGCGACGGCGGAAGGATATGAGAGGAAGGCGATGCGCTTCCGCCAGTGGCCGTGAGCGCGCGCGTCAGACGAAGCTGAGAGCGGGTGAATGGTGCGCGGTGGGCGGGTGGTGGTGGCACTCAATTCCGGATCTGGTAACACAGAACGAGGTCGAACTCTCGAGCTAGCAAGCTAGCGTTGGAGCCTATTGTGCCAATTCAAGAGGCTTGTCGTGACTGGCGAGTGTTGATCACAACCGCTGCCACCAACCAATCGCACAAGGTGCAACCACTGCACCTTCCATTGGTGCAAAAGGCACGTTGGTTGGTGGGTGGAGAGTCTGGAGACATAACGTTGATTACTCGTTAAAGAGCGGCTACATTTCGAAGTATTCATCAAAGGTTCAAAATACGTACCGTACATCACCTCACGAGTGTTAAGCTAATATGAAGCCACCTATAACTTTTCTAATTTTACTACACACTAACCATCTGGGCAAGCTGTAGAATTGCCCAAGGCTCATTGCCCAAAGCTACGTGCCGAAGCCGTACCGCCTGATGTCAGCTGCTGGCTGAACAGTAACGCAGATTCCACGCCACCAACGAGCACCCCTGTGCTACATGCAAGGGCTATGAGCATAACCATCTTCCCAAGGGCTGTGAGCATAACCATCTTCCCAAGGGCTGTGAGCATAACCATCTGCCCAAGGGCTGTGAGCATAACCATCTGCCCAAGGGCTGTGAGCATAACCATCTGCCCAAGGGCTGTGAGCATAACCATCTGCCCAAGGGCTGTGAGCATAACCATCTGCCCAAGGGCTGTGAGCATAACCATCTGCCCAAGGGCTGTGAGCATAACCATCTGCCCAAGGGCTGTGAGCATAACCATCTTCCCAAGGGCTGTGAGCATAACCATCTTCCCAAGGGTGTGTGTGTGTGCCGGTTGCACCATGAAGGCAGGCTCAGGTGTGTGGGTGGCATCAAAAGGCGTCCCCATAGCGCATGCGAGGGCGTGTGCGCATGAGGCCCCCCTGCAGTGTGACCACGCGCTGTGATGCTTGTGGTGGGGGTGCTCCCGCTGCTTGCCTTGGCGCTGCTGACTGCAGCAGCAGAGGCGGCAGATGCAGACGAAACTCGGTGCCCTGCTTTGGGATGACTGAGGGGTGGGATGGGGAGCATGGGGAGCATGGGGCGGTAATGAGGGGGTTGGAGTGTTACTGGGGCATTTCAAGGAGGGAGAAGCATGGGTGGTATATAATGAAACGTCACATTAAGTTGCATGGCATGGCATTGCATGGCACGAGATGGCATGGCACGACAGGGCATGGCATGGCACGGACATGTGGAGAGCATGTACCTTTGAGGCGATCATCCTTTGTGAGGAGGTGGAATGCTGACGTGGACTCTGCCAGCACCATGCCGGCCACCCCCACATGGCCTGTTGAGGCTGCACGTGTCACTGGGAGGGCGGGCAGAGGGGAGCGATGGAGGTGGGAGGAGAATGGGAGATGCACAACTGGGTGCTGCACTCGCAGCACTGAAGTGAACGATTGAATGCAGAAGTAGGCACTTGTTGCTTGCTATGTGCTTGCTGCAGCTCAGCTCTGTGCGTCCGTCCCATAAGACCCCCCCACCCTCTCCCCTTTCCCCCCTTCCCCTCCTCCGTCTCACCTGTGAGCATGGCGCCATGGAGGTCCATCGCTGCGACCCATGCGCACATGCTCCTGGGGGAGGGCGCACACGCGGGGAAGCGCAGGGGCGCACATGAAGAGGGGAAGGGATAGGGGAACACGAAGAAAAGGAGTGCGTGGTGTACCGTATGCAGCGGGGTTGGAGACAGCGGGCAGTGCAAGCAAGTGGAGGGTGAATGAGCGCATGGAGTGGGACGGTGAGAGAAGCAGGCGAGAGGGGCAGGCAATGACTGCGCTCGGCGGCCTGCCTGGCCACAGGCGCACTCACTCAGAGGCGGAGGCAGGAGAGGTGGCCGGCCCTGGGTGCGCAGCAGCAGCAGAGCGGCACAGGGCAGCAGCATAGTCGCTCCATGCTGCCACCAGGGGTGCCATGTGGGTGAAGCTGGGGGACAGGGCGGGGGGGAGAAGAGGTGGGTGTGGGAGAACTGGGGAAGGGAAGGGGAAAGGGCAGAGACATGGATGGTGCTCGCACACACGGCACTGGACATGGCAACGCCGCCCTTCCCCATCCCTCCCTCCGCTCTCCCGATCCTGTTGTTTCCTCCCCCTTCCCTCCCACCTGCACAGGTCAGGGCGCGCCTTGAGCTCCCACACCAGCCGCTCCACTCCCCCCGCCCTGCTCCTCTGCCTGCTCCGCTTCCCCGCTTCCCGCCCGCCTGCCTCCGCCACACTCCCCCCGCGCCTCACCACGTCCTTCCCCGCGCGCTTCTTCCCCCCCGGCACCTCCAGCAGCACCTCCATGCGCGGAACACTGTAGATTCCGCCGGCGCCGCCCGCCTTGCGCCCGCCCGACGCGAGAAGCGCCGTGATGCGCGCCTCCACGCCCGCCAGCGGGTCGCTTGATGCGCCGCCGCCGCTGCCTCGCGCGGGTGCCGCCTGGAATGCGGGGGACGGGGCGTGCGCGGAGTGAGGGGGCAGTGCGGATGGTGAGAGAAGTCGCGGAGCGGAGGGAGGAGCGGCGCATGAGAGACGAGTCAAGGAGGAGCGACGAAGGGTGGGGCGGACGTCATAATTTCAGCCGACGCGCACGCCACTGACGTCATCTCACCGCGGTATCCGCGGGGCACACTGCGCGCATGACGTCCTGCTGCGCGCCACTGTTCACTTCCGCGTAAATCCGCGCCGCATCCCCGCCTCCCGCCTCCTTCCCCTTGCCCGCCTCGTTCTCCCTCCCGCGCTTCTTCGTCGCTCCGCCGTTCCCCCCATGCGCGCCCGCCCTCCGTGGCGGGGGCGGGCGCGCGCCAGTCGGCACGCGGGGAGGCTGAGAGGGAGGCATGCGGAGCGCCGAGGACGCAACAGCACTAACTAGTCGAGTGACGACGAAGAGACGATTGTAGAGTCGTCTGGTCTGCCAACTGTGTTGCACATTCGCCACCTCCTGCTATCCTAGTGAAACACAGTCTGCAAAGGAAATTTGTTTCGTATGTGGAAAGTTATTTTCGCATACATTTCGCAAACCCCCCAACCCACCCACATCCACTCCCCAAAACCTCCCAACCCCAGCCATATATTCCTTGGTGCATTCCCTAGCGTGCTGATCTTCCCCCATCCTGCCATTACATGGCCTCACTCGCCCGCTGCTCCCGACCCGCCCTCCGCCTTGCGCGCGTTGCCTCTCCGCCGCTGCGCCACTTGCCGCATTGCCTCGTCCGCCTCCTCCCAACTCTCCGCGCCGTTCTTCTCCCCCGCGCCACTCCCCCCCGCCGCGCGTCGTTCGCGTGCGCCCATCGCCACGCGCGCCCCCTCTCAGGCTCCGCGTTCCTGAGCACTACCAGGGGGAGCAGCGGTGCTTCGGGGGCAAAGGGGCAGCGGAGGGAGGGAGATTGGGGGGAGGGGCGCGCAGCTCAGGATAGGGGGAGAGAGAGAGGGGCTTGGCGGACGCGCGCGGGGCTGGTAGGATCTCGGGCGGACGATTTGACGGCGGAACCATCGAGCGCAGCAGCAGGGGCAGACGGCATTGCGGTTGGCGGTAGAGGCAGGGAGGCGAGCGCGGGGAGCGGAAAGGGGGTGGGCGGCGGCAGAGGTAGGGAGGCTGGCATTAGTGAGGTAAGCCGCGGTAGCGGGCAGCGAAGCAGCAGCGAGCGCGGGAACAGCAGCCGACAGCAGGCCACCACCGGCGCTGCCAGTGCGGCAGCAGTACGGAGTAATCTCCCTACCTCCAAGGATCGCAGCGGCGGCAGCAGCGGCAAGGGCGAAATGCCGAAGCGCAAGCGCGGGTACACGGCGGAGGAGGAGGCGAAGCGGCTGTTGAACCAGTGCAGCAAGCACGGCGACCTGCGCACGGCGCTGACGCTGTTCGACGCGCACGTGGCGGGCACGGGGCCCGCGTTCAAGACGTACGAGTTCAACATCGCGCTCTACCTCTGCGCGCTCGTCGCCTCCTCGGGGGAGGTGGGCACCGTCCCGCGGGGGGGAAAGGGGAAGGAGGGGGGCAAGGGGAAGGAAGGGAAGAATGGGGCAGGGGTAGGATCAGGTGGGGAGGACAGCAGCGCTACGGGAAAGGGAGGAGGGGAAAGCGGGGAGAAGAAGTGGAGCAGGGAGGAGGCGAAGGCAGTGGCAGCGGCGCGCGGAATGGACGTGTGGGCGGACATGCAGCGGAGGGGCGTTCCGCTCAACGAGGCCACCTTCACCGCGCTCGCGCGCCTGGCCTCCGCGCGGGGCGACGCGCGCATGGCGTTCCGCGTGGTGCGCGACATGGCGGAGCAGGGTGTCCCCCCGCGCCACCGCTCGTACGACCCCGCACTGCTCGCCTTCTGCCGCCAGGGGGACCTGCGCGGCGCGGAGGAGGTTTTTCAACACATGGCTGCCCGCGGGCTGGCCGCGCTGCCCGAACAGGTCGCCGCCCTGCTGGACGTGAGCGTGCGGGCGGGCAGCCCGGGCAGCGTGTACAAAAACATTCACCGCATGCGGAAAGTTGCGCGTGGGCTGCCCGACGACGTGATTGGGACTTTGAGAGCGTGGTTTGAGTCTGAACGCGCGAGACAGGGGGGCGCGGAGAGCGAGGGGGGGAAGAGGGCGGAGGGGGCAGGGGAGGCGGGTAGCAAGGAGGCGGAGAGCGAGGGGGAGAGGGAGGCGCAGGGGGAAGGGGCAGAGGAAGGGCGGAAGGGGTGGACGCAGGAGGAGGCAAAGAGGGCAATGGCAGTGAACGGGGGGGGATGGCACGGGCTGGGGTGGGCCATGGACAGGGGGGACGCCGCAGGGGCTGGCGCAGGGGAAACGCAGGGGGGTTCGTGGCAGGTGCAGGACGTGCGGGTGGACGAGGGGGGCACGTGCAGCGGGTGCAGCACGCGTCTCGCCACCATCGACCTGGACGACGCCGAGACAGAGTGCTTTGCCCGTGCGGTGGATGCACTGGTGGAGGCGAGGGGCAAGGCGCGTGAGCTGGCGGCGTTCAAGGCGTGGCTGGCACGGCACGGGCCGTTCCATGCCGTGGTGGATGCGGCAAACGTGGGGCTGTACAACCAGAACTTCGCCCAGGGGGGCTTTAACTTCTGGCAGCTCCACTCCATCGCCAAGGCTGTCGCCGCCCTGGGGCCTGCAGGTTCGGGTGGAGGTTCAGAACCAGGTTCGGCGTCGGCGTCCCCGCGGCTGCCGCTGCTGGTGGTGCATCACAAGAGGGTGAAGGGCGGGGCGGCAGCAGAGCCGTTTGCACAGCAGTGCCTGGCGCAGTATGAGCAGCAGCACTGCCTCTTCACCACCCCCACTGGCGCCAATGACGACTGGTAAGCTGCTCTGCTCTGCTCTGCTTCCCTGTTGTGCTGCCTTGCTCCCACTGCTCCTGCTGCTCTCATGGCATGCCAGCAGCTCCACCGCTGCCTCACTCTGAGCCACCCTCACAGCCCTGCCATATAGGCTATAGCTGCTGATCCGTGCAGGAAGCATTCATCGCTGCACGCCTGCTCACCCATGCCCCTCCTGCACCTGACTCCTGTCCCCTCGTTCTCCCCACCTCCATGCGTTGGGCAGGTACTGGCTGTACGCAGCGATATCAATGCGCTGCCTGCTGGTGAGCAACGATGAGATGCGAGATCACATCTTCCAGACGCTCAGCGCTGACTACTTCTCGCGCTGGAAGGAGCGCCACCAGGTGGGCGAGAGATGGGTGGATGGGGGGGTGGGAGGGTGATTTGGTGGGGCGATGGTGGATGGGGGAGAGGTGGATGGTGGATGGGGGAGAGGTGGATGGTGGATGGGGTAGAGGCGGATGGTGGATGGTGCTGCTCCGGCTGGAAGATCCACGCATCTTCCACATGCTTGGGGCTGGCCATTTCTCATGCTGGAAGCAGCGCCACCCGGTGAGGGGGAAAGTGGGTGGATGGGGGGTTGGGTGGCAGGTGAAGAGGGAGGTGATTGAGCTGCAAGAGCAGGTGGTTTGCTGCCGTGGGATCAGCATGGTGCCTGTTGTCCGTGTGTGTGCTCCAGACACATGTGCCATCCATGTGCTTCATCTTACTCCTCTTGCTCATGGTTATGCTTGCATCGCTGCTGTGGTGTGGTGTGTGGCCCTTGCATGGCATGGCATGGCATGGCATGGCATGGCATGGCATGGCAGGTGCGGTTCACCATGACACCGCGAGGCCCAGTGCTGCGCATGCCACCCAACTTCTCCTTCGTCATCCAGGTCAGACCCACCGCTCCCTCCTCCAGCTCCCTCCAGGTCACAACCCCCCTCTATTCCCTTTACCTCCCTTTAGGCTGTCTCTCCTAACATGCTCATGGTTGGACTCACCATCATGCCACATGCTGCAGCACTCAGTGTGTTGCCCCTCTGTATCTCCCTCGGCCACCCCATCCAAACCAACCTCCCCCATCGACCCCACCCAAGCCGACAACCACCTTCCTCATCATCTCCCCCATGTCCTCCTCATCCTGACTTCTGCTTCCCCCTCGCCCCGTGCCACCCACATGCGCGCTGCTGCCTTCCCCAGGAGTCAAGCGATGGCGGCTGGCACTTCCCCAAGGCGCACCGCGCAGGGGGACAGGGGGAGAAGGTGGATGGGGAGAAATGGGAGAAGGGGGAGAAGTCGGTGGAGGGGGAAATGAGAGTGGAGATGCGGGGAGAAGGTGAGGGGGAAGAACGTGGGAAGGAAGAAAGTGAAGCGGAGGGGGCAAGCGGAGAGAGTGGAGGGGGGGTGTTTGACAAGTGGCTGTGCGTGCAGTGGAAGAGAGAGTGAAGGGGTGATCTAAAGGCAGGCCGCGAGGGATGTGTGCGCCTACAGAATGTGCCAGCACTTGACAGGAGGCAGGCACCACGAGCACAATGGAGGAGAGCTCCAAACCAAAGTCATTGCTGCCAGATCAGAGGAAGTTTAGCTGTCGCTTTTCAGGATGCCATGCTTTTTATTACATGTAGAAAATGGTTAGGCATTAGACTAGACCAAATGTCATCCCCTAACAGCATGTTCTAACAATAACCTCTAGTGTGCTGATGTCTGATGGCCTCACGCCCGGGCTGATTTTATCAGGGTAATTACCCTGATTTCAGGGTGATTACAGGCTTCTCAACTGCTGGGCCTTGCAATTTCAGTTTTTTTAACTTGTGAACTCTGATCCAATCAGAAAAGTTACTTAACGAACCCTGAAATCTTATGACTAGACTAAGAGTAGTGTACTTGTCAGAATCCCAACCACTAGACCATTGGGATAAAAGAGTTTGTTAAGTAGCGGGTCAGTGCGCCCATAACCCCCCAGGCCAACATGCCTGTAACCCTTCCCTATGATCAATCGGGGATCACCAGTGGACCTCTGACACCCCCCCGCACTGGGATGCCCGAAGTGCACACACTGGGATTCGAACCCGAGACCTTCGCTCTGATACCATGTCAGAATCCCAACCACTAGACCATTGGGATAAAAGGGCTTGTTAAGTAGCGGGTCAGTGCGCCCATAACCCCCCAGGACAACGAGCCTGTAACCCTTCCCTAGGATCAATCGGGGATCACCAGTGGACCTCTGACAGTACTTGCGGACTATGTCTATGCAGAGTATGCGTTCGGTGGACCCTGAATGCGAGGGTATCGGGACGAAGGTTCCTCAAAGTTTCCTTTCGATAACCCCCCCCCCTGTGCGTAATCATTACTTCGCGTGGCCCCATGTGAGGTACCCCGTTCACGCGCTGGACTGACGTAATAACGACACCGAATTCCAACACCGTGCTGTAAAGACAGCTGTCAACAGTGACAACGCACCCAAATCTATGATACGTTGCTGCCACGCGCACCTCGCAGTGCACAGCATGCCTCTGCCATTCGCCAGAACGGCATGTTGACAGTATGCGCTGGCAGCTAAGCAGTCCTTGAATGAATTCGGCCTTGCACCTACGGCCGAATTCATTGACGAATGTTGCCATCAACCTTGTGGCATCGCGCCGCGGTGGTTTCGTGATGACCCCGCCATCTCCAACCTTCCTTTCCTTCCCCCTACCCAGAGCCAGGCTTCCTTCGCTTCCTGCTTTTCGTTCAGTATCACACTTTCCTCTCGCTCCATCTTTCCCCTAGCTCGCCGCCATGGAGGCCCTGCCGGCCGACGAAGATGCTCCTCAGACTGGCCCTGACGAGCCACCTTTACCGGCGAAAGCGACAGCGCAAGCCTTGCCGGAGAAAGCATCAGATGATCCCCGGTCTGGGCTCGATTTTCTTAGAGCTACCGGTGCTCCAGTGACACCAGAACCTCCTAGGTCTACGGTTCATGACTCTGCTGCTAGAGTAACCCCTAATCCTTCTGATTCTCCACATCCTGTCGCCTTCACTCTACCCCCGGCTGTTGCTTCTTGCAGCAAAGATCCCCCACCGCCATTGCCTAGCCCCACTCCAAGCACGGTGCGTGTGTCTGTTGGCCCGCCGTCGGCTTCTTCCACTCCCAAGCGAGCGCGAAATGGGAAGTGGGCGCAGAGTACTCTGGTCGTCGGAGGCCGCCGTATTCCACCGCCTGACAATGACAAGCCGGCAGATCCTCCACCGAAAGAAGCTGAGCAACCGGAGGAAGTTGACATCCCTGTGCGCGCGGATACCGGCTTGCCCGCACTCACCAAGATGCGGCTGCGAGAGCAGGTGTACTTTGAGGCGAGTATTAACTACGAGACGAAGTGGTCGCAACACTTTTCCTGGCTGGTGTTTGGGAAGACCAAGGACGGTTTTCCATACGTGAAGTGCTCCATCTGCATGTCGTACGCGAAGGGGAACACGAGGTACGCCATGCAAGGTGACGACGGTGGCCGTGACTTGCAGACGCACTCGTTCAGGGCGCACGAGCATACGGACGCACACAAGGCGGCGGTGGATCGGCAGTTGAAGCTTGCGGCGGGCATCCGCGAGGGCCAGCAGGCAATTTTTTACTTCATCAACTCCGACGTCGAGGGGCGGCGCGAGATTCGTCTCATGCGGTCTACGCAGTTCCTGTGCCAGTGCGACGCGCCGATTAGCATGTTTCCGAAGCTGATGCGGCATCTTGCGGAGCAGGACACGCCAGACATTCCTCGACAATCTTACGGCGTGTATCTGACACGGTATTTAATCTTACCGTTAGATTGCAGCTGGACATATGTGACGTGTGGTTTTTTTATTACGATCCTGACCATTTTATTCTCCTCTTTGCAGATACGGGTTCCAACAAATGGTTCACAGCATCAGTACATACCTCACTCGGGTCCAGATGGACCACATCCTGGCATCCCCCTTCCTGGGCATTCAGTGCGACGAGAGCACAGACCGAACGCGAGGGAAACACATGATTGTGTACCTTACGTTTTTGAAGAATCGCCAAATCGCATGCGAGTTCTTTACATTGCTAACGGTTGAGCGGTGTGATGCAGGGTCTCTGTTCGAGGTACTTCTGAACCATCTCCGCTCCGCAGCCGTCGATGTGTCCAAGATCGTCGGCATCAGCACAGATGGGGCGTCGGTCATGACCGGGAAAGAAAACGGATTGGTGGCGCGTCTTCGGGAACACGTTCCGCACCTGTTTTCATGCCACTGCATCGCCCACCGGTGTGTATCAAGTTTCCTAGTTGGTGTGGTTTTCTACGTATAAGATTAACCAATTACCTCTTGATTTGTATTCCCTGCATCCTACAGTGAGGCGTTGGCTGTGAAGGACGCCGCTGAGTCAAACGAGGACCTTGGCAGGGTCGACAAGGTGGTGCGCACAGTGGCGACGCTTCTCGGAAACTCAAGCGTGTGGAGTCAGCGCTTCAAGTACCTTCAGCGAGTGATCTATCAGACAAACCTCGAGGTCCAAGGAATCCACACGGTTCGATGGCTGTCACGAGGTGATGCGGTGCGCAGGCTGTGCAAGGTCCTCGGCGCTTGCATCGTGCTGCTCTGGGAGCACAACCACAAGGCCTACGAGATTGTGACGTGCTACAAGTTCCAGTTCTGTTTGTTTTTCCTGGCCGACATTCTGGCCGACATGAACGACCTCAACCGCTGCTTCCATAGGCGTGAGGTGAGATTGAATGCTAGTATAATGTTGAGATGGGAAGTGTGATCCTACACTTTTGCTAATCCTACTCTCTGTTGTTGATTGCATGTGTGACAGCTGGATGTGACTGAGATTTCGAAGACTATTGAGTCCACCACGGGTGACCTGACGGAGCGCTACTTGACGACAAACAAACCGTTCGGGGGCGAGGGGAAGAGCTGGCTGGTAAACTTCCTCAAGGTCCACAAGGAGGGTGGAGGCAAGCAGGTCCGGGTTCGAGGCGTGGACGGAGAGGGACGCCCAATCAACCACCTCTACACCATGCATGAGAGGAAGCTGAAGGGCCACAAGCAGGGAAGCACCTACGCAGACTGCGTGAAGCTGTGCCGCCAATTTGCCCGCGACTGCGTGGACAACCTGAACGAACGGCTGGATGACCTTGGGTAGCTGGGCCCGACGAAGCTGTTCCGGGCGGGGAAGTGGCCGAAGATCAAGGCCCAGCGAGAGAAGAAGTGCAAGGAGTGGCTGCACGGATGCAGCAGGCTCTTCCGCCACAAGCTGCCGGGATTCGACCTCAAAGCAGCAGAGAGGGAGCTCCCGACATTCTGCGCGATCATGGAGTCACACCATGAGATGGAGAGCTTCGCCCAGGGCCTTAACAACTTTCTTGGAAGCGTAGACTCAAAGAGGTAGGCCACTGCATGCGTACGAGTCTTTTACCTATTTGATTCTTATGTTGGTGATTATTAACATGTTGAATTCCAACTTGTTGATTTATTAACTTGTTGATACTTTTACATGTTTTGTTGTGTTTCGAATGTGCCTGGCAGTAGATGGCCCAACCTCATCCTGCTGTGGCAGGCGCTGGCTGTGCTTCCCCTCTCCACCGTGGAGTGCGAGAGGGGGTTCTCCAGGCAGAACATCATCAAGTCCTGGGTGCGTGGAGCGCTCTGCCACGCGCGTCTGGGGGAGCTGATGCAGATATCGCTCCTGAAGTACGAGATCGAATGGCCGGAGGCACTGGAGGTGTGGAGGTCCATGCGGAGGAGGCGCCCTGTGAAGAGCCTGAAGCTGGCTGTGGCAGAGAGGGAGAGGAAGGGGAAGCAGAAGGAGGGTGAAGCTGTGGCTGCTGGAACTGCGGGGGAGAACGAGGACGAGGGGGAGGAGGAGGAGGAGGACGATGAAGTGGAACAGGACTTGGCCGACGATCAGGAGGTCGTGGAAGAGGAGGACAACCCTTTCCTGTCAGACGATGAGGACGTAGAGGAGGTGTACTTCATTGACAAACCCGTGCACTAGATAGTGTAGGAAAGTTGAAGTTGTTGTATCAGTCATTTTGAAGTGTAGTGCAATGTTAATAGCAACCCTGATTTTGAGCTGTGAACCCTGACGGATCAGACTAGGACTTTGTTCGACACTGAGCTATCAGGGTAGCTTCCCTGTGAAAAATGTGCGATCATAATAGAGGGGGAATTTTTTTCCGGGAATCAGGGAGGCCTAAAACGAAACGTCAGCCCTGCCTCACGCACTCAGCACCATCCTGTGCCATCCTCATGCCACCCTATCCCTTTCCCTATCTGTGTCCCGGTCACCGTCGGCCCAGCCTGTTTCCTCCACGCCCAGCCATCTTCTTCACAGCATCAATCACCGCACAGCCCTGCCAAGGGTCATCGTGGTGGTGGTGGTGTGGGGGGCATGGTGGCAGAGACACGAGTGAAAGAGGTTGACAGAGGGGAGTTGCATGCTTGGTGTGGTGATGTGGAAGAGGAAGAGGAGAGGCTGGCCAATACCGCTGCCTGAAAACCTGCATGCACATACGGTACAGGTACTCCCATTGCTCTCACCAGCGCCCCCATCAACTCTGCGCTCACCAGCGCCCCCATCAACTCTGCGCTCACCAGCGCGGTGATGCCGTCGCCCGCCCGCAGCGCCACGTCCACCGCCTTGCGCACGTTCTCGTTGCCTATCCTCTCCGGGTGGTAGCTGTCAGCACATGCCGCATCCCCCCACACGGGATTGGAAGGGGAAAGGGGAGGGGAAGACGGAGCGGTGTGGAGGGTATGAGAGGTGACGAGGGTGGCGAGCACAGTGCGCGGCCTGCCAGCAGCCCGAGGCAAGCCCCCAGGCAGCCCAACCATCTACGGCTCGTCGCTGGGAACGCGGTGGCGCGATGACAGCTCCGCCTCAGCACGGCGGGGCAGCATGCGCGCGCAGGCCACCGCGCTGCCCGCAGCTCGTCCTCCGCCCCAACTCCCCGTCGCCTGCGGTTGAACCCCTCCCCGCGCGCGCTGCCCAGATATTGCGGAGCGCGGTCTCGCCGGTCTCACCTGATCCATCCGGCTCGCCTCGCCGCCGACGCGAGCGTAACGCTGAGCGCTGTCTGGATCACCAACGCGTCGCCCACCCCCATGCCTGCCTTCCTGCCTGCCGGCCCGCCAAACGCGGCCGCACGGAGAACTGCGTGGGTGATTGTGGTGGTCGAAAGGAAGCGGGACTTTCTCACATGGAAGCAACACAAGCCGTAGTGCGCGAGCTGAGCTTGATTGTCATGGAATTTGTCTCATGAAATGCCTTCTGAGAGCAGCATAGTAACGAGGACAAAGTTCATAGTAGTTTTTCAGTATCTCTACGCCCAACTACATAATCAGGCTTACGCTGAATACTTTCTTAATGCAACATTTAGTTACACTCATGTGGATAGAGAGTTCGTCCTCCGTAAATAAACAAAAATGTCTCAATTGCTGATTTCCCTATGAGTCGTCACTAGTGAGCCGAATGTCCTCCGCATCCTCATCCCCATCCACATGCACATCCCCCATATCCCCCTCCATCTGCACCTCGGCCTCCACCAGCCGTTGATACATCTGCCGCAATCGACGGCTGCGGAGCCACGTGACAAGCGAGAGATATCCAAAGCTCACAATGAGCACGGCCAGGCCCACGAACAGCGCAATCCACATGGGAGACAGCACATCCGAAGGCACGTACACCCACTGCTGCTCACAGGGCCCCACCAGCTCCGGTGCCGGCAGGGAGGCAGCACCGGGGAGAGTGGAGCTGCAGTGGTGCGGCTGGCGCCACGAGTAGGTGACGTTGTGGCTGCCGTCGGCATCGGCGCAGTCGCCCTGCGAGCAGATGATGTCGCCCGGCTTGCACGGCTCACAGGGCTCGTCTGGGGGTAAAGGGTTGGAGGGGTTCAGCTGACACACCTGTGGGGAGGAGGGACGGGAGAAGGGTGACGGAGAGGGGCGAGGAAGGGATGGGAAGGGAGCAGGACAAGACCATGAGGGAATGACTTGTACGGAGGAGGCAGTCGGGGTGATGCAGTACAGAGTTACAACATTGCGTGCAGCATACCGCCTTTATTTGCACACGGCCCTCTTTGAGTCGACTCAAAAGCCATGCAGTAAACAGCAACAGCCTCATGTGCATGCATACAGCACAGCATACCCGGGGCGATTTCCACTTGAAGGTGGCCCTTGTCTCATCCATGCATTCAGCCGTCTCCACGCGCTCATAGTCCTCATGTGAGCACAGCGGGCACGCAAACAGCGAGTACCACACGAGGCTGAAGGAGCAGTCGCTGTGCTCTATGCGCTGCACTGCTCCCCCCCGTTGTGCGTACTGCGGGTACCCCAGCACCGGGTTCAGCGCTGCCATCTGCCCCTCTGCCGTCCATGCCTCTGGCTGCCCGTGGCCTGATGGGGTTGGAAGGATGGTGGGTGGAGAATGGAGGGTGGATGGTGGCGGATGATTAATGGCGGATAGCTGGGGTGTGGTCTGTAGAATTAACAAACAATGCTGCAGTGCCTGGCTACTCGGCACCATGCGCGCACATTCTTCTCTCAAACCCCACCCCTCTCACTCACTCCCCCCCCCCTCCACACACCAGCAGCGGGGTCACAGATGAAGGTGAGGTTGGTCTCTCGTGGCAGGTTGGTCTGCGGGCACTCATCCCCTGTGAACGCCATCACCAGGCCCCGCCGGTACAGCCCTGCATGCACGGCTGCCAGCGGATACACTGCCACCGCGCTGCCTAGACTGTGCCCCGGCCATGCTCCGCTTCTGGCCTCCCGTGGATCCACCTGCGTGGAGTGGGGTGCGGTGGGGTGCAGTGGGATGTGGTGAGGGGCCCTGCATGCACGGCTGCCAGCGGATACACCGCCACTGTGCTGCCCAGGCTGGGTGCAGGGGAGGAGAGAGTGGGGGAGATGGGGAGGATGGAGAGCAGGAGGGTAGAGTGCTGTAGTGAGGCCGAGAGCCAGGTGCATGGCCAGCAGCATGTGGTTGGTTGGAATGTGGACAGACTGCAGCACGTGCAGTGCAGTGAGGGGTGTGCATGGGTGGGCACAGCACTGCACCTTGCACGCGTAGGTGTTGAGGGACCGCCCCGAGTAATCGTAGCACGTGTCGTTGCCGCTGTCCCGATCGCACACACTCACAAAATACTCCGCTGCCTGCCGCCCCCTCGCCTTGCTGCTCCCACTCCCCTCCTGCCCACCCCCCCCCTCCTCCCGCCCCTGCCTCTGCAACTTCTTCCCCCCCAGCAGCATCACCATCACCATCATGAGCAGCAGCAGCATCACCATCACCATCACCATCATGAGCAGCAGCAGCATCGAGCACGGGACCAAACATGCGGCCGGGGTGCATGCGAGACAGGGGGGAGAGGTCAAACACCACCGCTGCTGCCGTCCCATTGCCTGCCACAGCAGCCACCGTGCCACTGCCATCAGGGGACAATGCACCCCCCTTCCCTGCTTCCCCTTCCACCCCCCTCTCCCCCTCCCCCCCTTCCTTCCCCCCTTCCCCCACCCCCCCACGTTCCCCCTCATGCCCCGCCTGCTCCTCTCCGCCGTCGTGGCCGAGGTATGGGGTAGAAGGAATGGAGTGGAGGGGCAGGGAGAAGGTGCAGAAGGAGGCGGGGTGGGCGGCATCACCGATGAAGCACTCCGTGCTGCCCGCCAGGGAGGACGTGCCCGCTCCACACGGCATGCACGCCCACTGCGCCCCCTAGCACACACGCAGCACGATGCAAGGGAGGGCAGAGTCAAGTGGCGTCGTTAAACACAGCAGCGGTTGCTTTCGTGTTGACTCAAATACACACAGCATGCACACCCACTGCGCTCCCTAGCAGCAGGCAGAGGCAAGGGGCACACCAGGATAGCCACAGGTAGGCGAGTGGAGGGATGGAGGCATGGCAGCATCGCTGCATGGCTGCATGGGAGGTTGGCGGAAATGGGATGCTTGCAGGGGCATGGCTGGAGCATGGTGCATGGATTGCGCTCCCTAGCGGCGGTCAGGGCAGGCAAAGGCAAGAGGCACACAAGAATTGGAGGCATTGCACGCCCATGGCGGCATGGGGGGGCGGGGGGATGGGGGGATGGCGCCGCACGGCAAGCATGGCCACTGCACTCCCTCCCCAAGCACCGGGAGGCAAGAGACACACAAGGACAGTCAGCAGGCGGGTGGAGGGATGGAGGCATGGGGGGATGGCGGGAATGGGATGCTTGCAGGGGCAGAGCAGGAGCATGGTGCATGGATTGGCGTGGTATGGACTGGGTGGCATGGAATGGACTGGTTTGCCATGGCATGGCATGGGCGGCATGGTGGGGCATGGCAGGGGCGCACCTGGGGCTGGTTGTTGAAGGTGTTGGGCGGGCAGGGCAGGCAGGAGGACGCACCGCCCTCACTGGAGGTGCCGGGGGGACACGGCACGTATGAGTCGCCCCCCTCTGTCAGCGCTGTCCCCTGCGGTACCTCCTCACACCGCGCTGCACCGCCCTCCGCCACTCCCTCTATCTGCAAGGCGGCATTGATGCAAGCAGGCAGGCACAGAGAGAGGGGGGCATGAGTGAATGCAATCATAGGCACATGACGTGCAACCATTGGTAGTAGCATGTTACCATAGCACACTGGCAGCATTCACGTCCATGCACAGGCCAACCGTTGCGCTTACACACACTCGGAACCATTCCCGTGCCACGACCACACACACACATGGATACCGCATGCCCAGCCACGCACTTGGATACCACATGCCCAGCCACGCACATGGATGTCATAGATGACTGCAGAGTCGCGGGTGGTCCTGGTAGCAGCGCCGGTGTCATCCAGCTTCTGCCACACCCACATCACCGAGTGCCGCCCCACTTCCAGCTCCCACATGCCACTCATGCGATACTCGTCCTCCCCTGACCCTGGGTGCCCGCTCTCCTCCCCGCCCTCCTCCCACTCCACTCGTTGTTGCTGCCAGATGGAAGGGGGGAAGGAGGGAAGAGTATGAGTGGGTCATCATGGTGCGGCCAGAGCAAGTGGCTGGACAAGAAAGGGACGATGGGCAGGCCTTGCTTGCTCCCAACACCGTACAGCAATGCATGCATGGCATAGTGTGCAATGCATGCACCTTCACACCTCTAAGCACATCACCTGATTATCTACACATGAATAGACCACTTCACACAGGGTCACCTCCACCTAGCCCATGACGTCAACTCCACATAGCCCATGACGTCACCTCCACATAGTCCATGACGTCACCTCCACATAGTCCATGACGTCACCTCCACATAGTCCATGACGTCACCTCCACATAGCACATGACGTCACCTCCACATAGCACATGACGTCACCTCCACATAGTCCATGACGTCACCTCCACATAGTCCATGACGTCACCTCCACATAGTCCATGAGGTCGTGGTCGATAAAGAAGAAGAAGGCACGGCCCGGGTCCCCAGGGAGGATGTCGACCGAGTAGTTGAATGTCATGTACCCGCGCACTGCCATCTGCACATCCAACGCCAGCCAGATCTGATGCCGCCATACCAGGGGCAGTTGAGTGGGCAAGAGAGGGGAGAGAGACAAGGGGGGGGGCATGTTGAAAAGAAGCTCCATCTGTGTGGCCTCGCGGAAACAGCCTGTTGTGAGCCTATGGTGGCGTCCAGTGCCCTCTCTCCATGGAATTGACTAGTTTTCACACATCAGCCGTATGGTATGTGTTCCAAAGAACCAAACTGTCCATTCACACAGTGGTGGAGGGCCCACGGCCGCTGCCGGAGTCAAGGTGATCCTGAAACGAGTCAACACCACTGTGGTGCCTGCAACATGGCAGCGACTAGTGTTTACATAACAACCGCGCCGCATGGCGCATGCAGCAAACCGATCTCACAGTGGCGGTGGGGCCGTGGCCGCTGCCGGAGTCGAGGTGGTCCTGAAACGAGTCAACACCGTGGCAGCAACTGCGGTTACAAAACAATCGCATGGCGCATGCAGAGAGCACAACCATCCATCCTCACCGTGGCGGTGGGCCCGTGGCCGCTGCCCGAGTCGAGGTGGTCCTGAAACGAGTCAACACCGTGGCAGCAACTGCGGTTACAAAACAATCGCATGGCGCATGCAGAGAGCACAACCATCCATCCTCACCGTGGCGGTGGGCCCGTGGCCGCTGCCCGAGTCGAGGTGGTCCTGAAACGAGTCAACACCGTGGCAGCAACTGCGGTTACAAAACAATCGCATGGCGCATGCAGAGAGCACAACCATCCATCCTCACCGTGGCAGTGGGCCCGTGGCCGCTGCCCGAGTCGAGGTGGTCCTGAAACGCCCTCCAGCCGAAGGTGCCACAGTCACCATGGCAGCCGGTGGTGAAGTTGGGGGGCAGGGCGCCGTTGGGCTGCATGGTGAAGTGCTTCAGCAACAGGGTCTTCATCGCCACCTGCCCTGAGCTGCACGCCTCACACCGCCCCTCTAACATGCTGCCAGCGCTACCCGCCCCCCCCTCGTAGCTCGCCTGCCGTGCCGTGCCCTGTGGTTTTAGGGAATGTGGGAAGGGGGGGGGAGGGGGAGGAGATAGGTATGCGGGCGGAGGAGGAGGGTACATCAGGGAAGGCCAGATGGTCGGGCAGGCAGCGATGGGTGGGGAGGGCAGAGGGAGCAGTGGGAGCAGAGGCAAGAGAAGGCATGGGGATGGTGTGAAAGGGGAGAGAAGGCTCACGGGAGGGCAGAGCGTGCAGCGGATCTCCCCTGAGTGCGGGTCGGGCTCTGCCTGCTGGCCATCAGGGCACGGCTCTGATGGGGTGAGACGAGACACGGCGAGGACATGGGAGGCATGGGGGAGAGAGGTGCGGGTAGAGGAATGCTTGTGGCTGAGCCAAGTGGACCAGGAGGAATGGCACCGTGTGGGCATTGTAGGCTGTAGCATGGCATGGCTTGGCATAGTATGAAATGGTGTGGCATGCATGGCATGGCATCTCACCACAGTCAAGGGGCGTGTCCATTGGCAGAGTGATGTTGGATGGGTCACAGATCTGAGGCTGGATCCACTGCCACTTCTGCATGCATACATGCATGATGGAGGGAGGCAAGAAGCACAGTGAGGAGACATGCACGGAAGGATGTCACGGGCAACCCACGCAGTGATTGCAAGAGGGCAGGGGCATGATGGAGAGACAGCCATGGCATGGCATGGGCTCACCATGATTCGCTTCTTGGAGGCGAGCTGGCATGGCGTGTATGTGATGGTGGAATCGCTCAGACTGCATGCTGACCCGCGATGGGGGAAAGAGAAGAGAAGAGAGGTGGCATGAGGGAGAGGTATGAGATGAGAATGTGTGGTGCGAGAAGATGGTGAGGTGAGAGTGACAGGAGGCCACACATGTGGCAATGGTGGATTGCACGCCCATGCGGGCGAGGATTGCACGCCCATGCGGGCGAGGATTGCACGCCCATGCGGGCGAGGATTGCACGCCCATGCGGGCGAGGATTGCACGCCCATGCGGGCGAGGATTGCACGCCCATGCGGGCGAGGATTGCACGCCCATGCGGGCGAGGATTGCACGCCCATGCGGGCGAGGATTGCACGCCCATGCGGGCGAGGATTGCACGCCCATGCGGGCGAGGATTGCACGCCCATGCGGGCGAGGATTGCACGCCCATGCGGGCGAGGATTGCACGCCCATGCGGGCGAGGATTGCACGCCCATGCGGGCGAGGATTGCACGCCCATGCGGGCGAGGATTGCACGCCCATGCGGGCGAGGATTGCACGCCCATGCGGGCGAGGATTGCACGCCCATGCGGGCGAGGATTGCACGCCCATGCGGGCGAGGATTGCACGCCCATGCGGGCGAGGATTGCACGCCCATGCGGGCGAGGATTGCACGCCCATGCGGGCGAGGATTGCACGCCCATGCGGGCGAGGATTGCACGCCCATGCGGGCGAGGATTGCACGCCCATGCGGGCGAGGATTGCACGCCCATGCGGGCGAGGATTGCACGCCCATGCGGGCGAGGATTGCACGCCCATGCGGGCGAGGATTGCACGCCCATGCGGGCGAGGATTGCACGCCCATGCGGGCGAGGATTGCACGCCCATGCGGGCGAGGATTGCACGCCCATGCGGGCGAGGATTGCACGCCCATGCGGGCGAGGATTGCACGCCCATGCGGGCGAGGATTGCACGCCCATGCGGGCGAGGATTGCACGCCCATGCGGGCGAGGATTGCACGCCCATGCGGGCGAGGATTGCACGCCCATGCGGGCGAGGATTGCACGCCCATGCGGGCGAGGATTGCACGCCCATGCGGGCGAGGATTGCACGCCCATGCGGGCGAGGATTGCACGCCCATGCGGGCGAGGATTGCACGCCCATGCGGGCGAGGATTGCACGCCCATGCGGGCGAGGATTGCACGCCCATGCGGGCGAGGATTGCACGCCCATGCGGGCGAGGATTGCACGCCCATGCGGGCGAGGATTGCACGCCCATGCGGGCGAGGATTGCACGCCCATGCGGGCGAGGATTGCACGCCCATGCGGGCGAGGATTGCACGCCCATGCGGGCGAGGATTGCACGCCCATGCGGGCGAGGATTGCACGCCCATGCGGGCGAGGATTGCACGCCCATGCGGGCGAGGATTGCACGCCCATGCGGGCGAGGATTGCACGCCCATGCGGGCGAGGATTGCACGCCCATGCGGGCGAGGATTGCACGCCCATGCGGGCGAGGATTGCACGCCCATGCGGGCGAGGATTGCACGCCCATGCGGGCGAGGATTGCACGCCCATGCGGGCGAGGATTGCACGCCCATGCGGGCGAGGATTGCACGCCCATGCGGGCGAGGATTGCACGCCCATGCGGGCGAGGATTGCACGCCCATGCGGGCGAGGATTGCACGCCCATGCGGGCGAGGATTGCACGCCCATGCGGGCGAGGATTGCACGCCCATGCGGGCGAGGATTGCACGCCCATGCGGGCGAGGATTGCACGCCCATGCGGGCGAGGATTGCACGCCCATGCGGGCGAGGATTGCACGCCCATGCGGGCGAGGATTGCACGCCCATGCGGGCGAGGATTGCACGCCCATGCGGGCGAGGATTGCACGCCCATGCGGGCGAGGATTGCACGCCCATGCGGGCGAGGATTGCACGCCCATGCGGGCGAGGATTGCACGCCCATGCGGGCGAGGATTGCACGCCCATGCGGGCGAGGATTGCACGCCCATGCGGGCGAGGATTGCACGCCCATGCGGGCGAGGATTGCACGCCCATGCGGGCGAGGATTGCACGCCCATGCGGGCGAGGATTGCACGCCCATGCGGGCGAGGATTGCACGCCCATGCGGGCGAGGATTGCACGCCCATGCGGGCGAGGATTGCACGCCCATGCGGGCGAGGATTGCACGCCCATGCGGGCGAGGATTGCACGCCCATGCGGGCGAGGATTGCACGCCCATGCGGGCGAGGATTGCACGCCCATGCGGGCGAGGATTGCACGCCCATGCGGGCGAGGATTGCACGCCCATGCGGGCGAGGATTGCACGCCCATGCGGGCGAGGATTGCACGCCCATGCGGGCGAGGATTGCACGCCCATGCGGGCGAGGATTGCACGCCCATGCGGGCGAGGATTGCACGCCCATGCGGGCGAGGATTGCACGCCCATGCGGGCGAGGATTGCACGCCCATGCGGGCGAGGATTGCACGCCCATGCGGGCGAGGATTGCACGCCCATGCGGGCGAGGATTGCACGCCCATGCGGGCGAGGATTGCACGCCCATGCGGGCGAGGATTGCACGCCCATGCGGGCGAGGATTGCACGCCCATGCGGGCGAGGATTGCACGCCCATGCGGGCGAGGATTGCACGCCCATGCGGGCGAGGATTGCACGCCCATGCGGGCGAGGATTGCACGCCCATGCGGGCGAGGATTGCACGCCCATGCGGGCGAGGATTGCACGCCCATGCGGGCGAGGATTGCACGCCCATGCGGGCGAGGATTGCACGCCCATGCGGGCGAGGATTGCACGCCCATGCGGGCGAGGATTGCACGCCCATGCGGGCGAGGATTGCACGCCCATGCGGGCGAGGATTGCACGCCCATGCGGGCGAGGATTGCACGCCCATGAGGGCAAGGATTGCACGCCCATGAGGGCAAGGATTGCACGCCCATGAGGGCAAGGATTGCACGCCCATGAGGGCAAGGATTGCACGCCCATGAGGGCAAGGATTGCACGCCCATGAGGGCAAGGATTGCACGCCCATGAGGGCAAGGATTGCACGCCCATGAGGGCAAGGATTGCACGCCCATGAGGGCAAGGATTGCACGCCCATGAGGGCAAGGATTGCACGCCCATGAGGGCAAGGATTGCACGCCCATGAGGGCAAGGATTGCACGCCCATGAGGGCAAGGATTGCACGCCCATGAGGGCAAGGATTGCACGCCCATGAGGGCAAGGATTGCACGCCCATGAGGGCAAGGATTGCACGCCCATGAGGGCAAGGATTGCACGCCCATGAGGGCAAGGATTGCACGCCCATGAGGGCAAGGATTGCACGCCCATGAGGGCAAGGATTGCACGCCCATGAGGGCAAGGATTGCACGCCCATGAGGGCAAGGATTGCACGCCCATGAGGGCAAGGATTGCACGCCCATGAGGGCAAGGATTGCACGCCCATGAGGGCAAGGATTGCACGCCCATGAGGGCAAGGATTGCACGCCCATGAGGGCAAGGATTGCACGCCCATGAGGGCAAGGATTGCACGCCCATGAGGGCAAGGATTGCACGCCCATGAGGGCAAGGATTGCACGCCCATGAGGGCAAGGATTGCACGCCCATGAGGGCAAGGATTGCACGCCCATGAGGGCAAGGATTGCACGCCCATGAGGGCAAGGATTGCACGCCCATGAGGGCAAGGATTGCACGCCCATGAGGGCAAGGATTGCACGCCCATGAGGGCAAGGATTGCACGCCCATGAGGGCAAGGATTGCACGCCCATGAGGGCAAGGATTGCACGCCCATGAGGGCAAGGATTGCACGCCCATGAGGGCAAGGATTGCACGCCCATGAGGGCAAGGATTGCACGCCCATGAGGGCAAGGATTGCACGCCCATGAGGGCAAGGATTGCACGCCCATGCGGGCAAGGATTGCACGCCCATGAGGGCAAGGATTGCACGCCCATGAGGGCAAGGATTGCACGCCCATGCGGGCAAGGATTGCACGCCCATGCGGGGAAGGATTGCACGCCCATGCGGGCAAGGATTGCACGCCCATGAGGGCAAGGATTGCACGCCCATGCGGGCAAGGATTGCACGCCCATGCGGGCAAGGATTGCACGCCCATGCGGGCAAGGATTGCACGCCCATGAGGGCAAGGATTGCACGCCCATGAGGGCAAGGATTGCACGCCCATGCGGGCAAGGATTGCACGCCCATGCGGGCAAGGATTGCACGCCCATGCGGGCAAGGATTGCACGCCCATGAGGGCAAGGATTGCACGCCCATGAGGGCAAGGATTGCACGCCCATGAGGGCAAGGATTGCACGCCCATGCGGGCAAGGATTGCACGCCCATGAGGGCAAGGATTGCACGCCCATGAGGGCAAGGATTGCACGCCCATGAGGGCAAGGATTGCACGCCCATGCGGGCAAGGATTGCACGCCCATGCGGGCAAGGATTGCACGCCCATGCGGGCAAGGATTGCACGCCCATGAGGGCAAGGATTGCACGCCCATGAGGGCAAGGATTGCACGTCCATGAGGGCAAGGATTGCACGCCCATGAGGGCAAGGATTGCACGCCCATGAGGGCAAGGATTGCACGCCCATGAGGGCAAGGATTGCACGCCCATGAGGGCAAGGATTGCACGCCCATGCGGGCAAGGATTGCACGCCCATGCGGGCAAGGATTGCACGCCCATGCGGGCAAGGATTGCACGCCCATGCGGGCAAGGATTGCACGCCCATGCGGGCAAGGACTGCACGCCCATGCGGGCAAGGATTGCACGCCCATGCGGGCAAGGATTGCACGCCCATGCGGGCAAGGATTGCACGCCCATGCGGGCAAGGATTGCACGCCCATGCGGGCAAGGATTGCACGCCCATGCGGGCAAGGATTGCACGCCCATGCGGGCAAGGATTGCACGCCCATGCGGGCAAGGATTGCACGCCCATGAGGGCAAGGATTGCACGCCCATGAGGGCAAGGATTGCACGCCCATGAGGGCAAGGATTGCACGCCCATGAGGGCAAGGATTGCACGCCCATGAGGGCAAGGATTGCACGCCCATGCGGGCAAGGATTGCACGCCCATGCGGGCAAGGATTGCACGCCCATGCGGGCAAGGATTGCACGCCCATGAGGGCAAGGATTGCACGCCCATGAGGGCAAGGATTGCACGCCCATGAGGGCAAGGATTGCACGCCCATGAGGGCAGGGATTGCACGCCCATGCGGGCAAGGATTGCACGCCCATGAGGGCAAGGATTGCACGCCCATGAGGGCAAGGATTGCACGCCCATGAGGGCAAGGATTGCACGTCCATGAGGGCAAGGATTGCACGCCCATGAGGGCAAGGATTGCACGCCCATGAGGGCAAGGATTGCACGCCCATGAGGGCAAGGATTGCACGCCCATGAGGGCAAGGATTGCACGCCCATGAGGGCAAGGATTGCACGCCCATGAGGGCAAGGATTGCACGCCCGTGAGGGCAAGGATTGCAAGCCCGTGAGGGCAAGGATTGCACGCCCATGAGGGCAAGGATTGCACGCCCATGAGGGCAAGGATTGCACGCCCATGAGGGCAAGGATTGCACGCCCATGAGGGCAAGGATTGCACGCCCATGCGGGCAAGGATTGCACGCCCATGCGGGCAAGGATTGCACGCCCATGCGGGCAAGGATTGCACGCCCATGAGGGCAAGGATTGCACGCCCATGAGGGCAAGGATTGCACGTCCATGAGGGCAAGGATTGCACGCCCATGAGGGCAAGGATTGCACGCCCATGAGGGCAAGGATTGCACGCCCATGAGGGCAAGGATTGCACGCCCATGAGGGCAAGGATTGCACGCCCATGAGGGCAAGGATTGCACGCCCATGAGGGCAAGGATTGCACGCCCGTGAGGGCAAGGATTGCAAGCCCATGAGGGCAAGGATTGCACGCCCATGAGGGCAAGGATTGCACGCCCATGAGGGCAAGGATTGCACGCCCATGAGGGCAAGGATTGCACGCCCATGAGGGCAAGGATTGCACGCCCATGAGGGCAAGGATTGCACGCCCATGAGGGCAAGGATTGCACGCCCATGAGGGCAAGGATTGCACGCCCATGAGGGCAAGGATTGCACGCCCATGAGGGCAAGGATTGCACGCCCATGCGGGCAAGGATTGCACGCCCATGAGGGCAAGGATTGCACGCCCATGAGGGCAAGGATTGCACGCCCATGCGGGCAAGGATTGCACGCCCATGAGGGCAAGGATTGCACGCCCATGAGGGCAAGGATTGCACGCCCATGAGGGCAAGGATTGCACGCCCATGAAGGCAAGGATTGCACGCCCATGAGGGCAAGGATTGCACGCCCATGAGGGCAAGGATTGCACGCCCATGAGGGCAAGGATTGCACGCCCATGCGGGCAAGGATTGCACGCCCATGCGGGCAAGGATTGCACGCCCATGCGGGCAAGGATTGCACGCCCATGCGGGCAAGGATTGCACGCCCATGAGGGCAAGGATTGCACGCCCATGCGGGCAAGGATTGCACGCCCATGAGGGCAAGGATTGCACGCCCATGCGGGCAAGGATTGCACGCCCATGCGGGCAAGGATTGCACGCCCATGCGGGCAAGGATTGCACGCCCATGAGGGCAAGGATTGCACGCCCATGAGGGCAAGGATTGCACGCCCATGAGGGCAAGGATTGCACGCCCATGAGGGCAAGGATTGCACGCCCATGAGGGCAAGGATTGCACGCCCATGAGGGCAAGGATTGCACGCCCATGAGGGCAAGGATTGCACGCCCATGAGGGCAAGGATTGCACGCCCATGCGGGCAAGGATTGCACGCCCATGCGGGCAAGGATTGCACGCCCATGCGGGCAAGGATTGCACGCCCATGCGGGCAAGGATTGCACGCCCATGCGGGCAAGGATTGCACGCCCATGAGGGCAAGGATTGCACGCCCATGAGGGCAAGGATTGCACGCCCATGAGGGCAAGGATTGCACGCCCATGAAGGCAAGGATTGCACGCCCATGAGGGCAAGGATTGCACGCCCATGAGGGCAAGGATTGCACGCCCATGAGGGCAAGGATTGCACGCCCATGCGGGCAAGGATTGCACGCCCATGCGGGCAAGGATTGCACGCCCATGCGGGCAAGGATTGCACGCCCATGCGGGCAAGGATTGCACGCCCATGAGGGCAAGGATTGCACGCCCATGCGGGCAAGGATTGCACGCCCATGCGGGCAAGGATTGCACGCCCATGCGGGCAAGGATTGCACGCCCATGCGGGCAAGGATTGCACGCCCATGCGGGCAAGGATTGCACGCCTATGCGGGCAAGGATTGCACGCCCATGAGGGCAAGGATTGCACGCCCATGCGGGCAAGGATTGCACGCCCATGAGGGCAAGGATTGCACGCCCATGAGGGCAAGGATTGCACGCCCATGAGGGCAAGGATTGCACGCCCATGAGGGCAAGGATTGCACGCCCATGAGGGCAAGGATTGCACGCCCATGCGGGCAAGGATTGCACGCCCATGAGGGCAAGGATTGCACGCCCATGAGGGCAAGGATTGCACGCCCATGAGGGCAAGGATTGCACGCCCATGAGGGCAAGGATTGCACGCCCATGAGGGCAAGGATTGCACGCCCATGAGGGCAAGGATTGCACGCCCATGCGGGCAAGGATTGCACGCCCATGCGGGCAAGGATTGCACGCCCATGCGGGCAAGGATTGCACGCCCATGAGGGCAAGGATTGCACGCCCATGAGGGCAAGGATTGCACGCCCATGAGGGCAAGGATTGCACGCCCATGAGGGCAAGGATTGCACGCCCATGAGGGCAAGGATTGCACGCCCATGAGGGCAAGGATTGCACGCCCATGAGGGCAAGGATTGCACGCCCATGAGGGCAAGGATTGCACGCCCATGCGGGCAAGGATTGCACGCCCATGAGGGCAAGGATTGCACGCCCATGAGGGCAAGGATTGCACGCCCATGAGGGCAAGGATTGCACGCCCATGAGGGCAAGGATTGCACGCCCATGAGGGCAAGGATTGCACGCCCATGAGGGCAAGGATTGCACGCCCATGAGGGCAAGGATTGCACGCCCATGAGGGCAAGGATTGCACGCCCATGAGGGCAAGGATTGCACGCCCATGCGGGCAAGGATTGCACGCCCATGAGGGCAAGGATTGCACGCCCATGAGGGCAAGGATTGCACGCCCATGAGGGCAAGGATTGCACGCCCATGAGGGCAAGGATTGCAAGCCCGTGAGGGCAAGGATTGCACGCCCATGAGGGCAAGGATTGCACGCCCATGAGGGCAAGGCTTGCAGTCTCACGGAGACAGGGCTTGCAGGCTCACGGAGACAGGGCTTGCAGGCTCACGGAGACAGGGCTTGCAGGCTCACGGAGACAGGGCTTGCAGGCTCACGGAGACAGGGCTTGCAGGCTCACGGAGACAGGGCTTGCAGGCTCACGGAGGCGGGGCTTGCACTCGGTGCGGGGGACGATGCGCGCATATGCGCTGCTCCCACATGCCGTGCACTCTGACGCCCCCTCCCTGCCACCATGGGTACACACAACGGTACACAGACACGCACACATGCACATTATATCCGCAAATGCGAATAGGTGAGGGTGTGCCACAAGAGGTACGTGGGCATAGAGCCTTGTGCAAGCCGGCACATGGAGGATGAAAAGGTGTTGTGCCTCACGGTGTGCACACTGCACGAGCAAGACTCACATGGAACATAGCAATGCACAAACGAAAAAGAAGGCCAGCATCTCAGATGAAAGCAATAGAAAGAGGAGTTTTCTGATGGATGCCTGGGTCACGTGGCCAGCCCACCCCCCTGCTCCCCACAACAGCCCCCACGTGGTAGCCTCATTTCATGTGCTGCACCCAATGCAGTTGGCTTTATTGACTCCGCTGACTCCTCTGACCTCCGGCGACTCACTTGGAGATGGTGTTCTCGGGACATGGCTCACACGCACCCGCGCCCTCCGCACTGCTCACACACACATGGCCACATGGGGGACAAATGGGGTGAGGAAGGGAGTGGTGGAGGAGGGGGGAGGGGAGGTGGGAAGGAGGGGAGTAAGGGAGGAGTGTTGAATTTGAGTCAACTTGAATTTGTCCTCGAACGGCATTGAAGATGCGACCACGGAAGGCGTGAGTGGTGATGCAAGTGCGAGTGCAAATGCAAGTGCAAGTGCAAGTGCAAGTGCGAGTGCGAGTGCGGTGATGACCTGTGGAAGCCAGCAGGGCATGGCGTGCAGAGGAAGTCGTTGAAGGCCACCCCGTCCACCTCTATGTACTGCCACGTGAGGGGAGGGGGGGATGAGATGATGGCGTGATGGTGCTGATGGGGCAATGAAAGTGAGGCATGCACACAAGCCTCAGCACTGCAGGCTGAGGGACACTGGATGCCATGATGATGTGCGGGCGTGAGTGAATGCACTGAGGGACTGGCATGCTGCCATGGATTCAGAATGTGGCTGGCATGGCGGTGGCACGGAGATGGCATGCATGCGCTGCAGCGTACTCAACGCCCATCCGGGTACGGCTGTCCCCGAAATGGGGCACGCGCTTCTGGTGATCGATGGGGGTTTTAGCAACTAAATGCACAGCCGGTATAATGCTGCTTACCGAAGCGCCTTCTCCCTACGGGGGGTTGGTTTCCTCCAGGGATCTCCTTAAAGCCCAAAAAAAAAAAAAAAAAAAGCGCACTGACTGGGATGGTGGCGATGTCCTCCCCCTTGCTCCACTTGTCGTCCTTGCTGTACACCCACACCAGCCGGTGTTGCCCCGCCTCCACCGGGAACACCATCTCCCGCGGCTCAAACTGCCGCCATGCAGGGGGGCGCACAGGCACAGCGCAACACAAAGTGGTGATTTTTGTGTCGAATTTGAATACGCCGTCTCGTGTGGCCCAAACTGCTGCAAGTGTGGCGCACACAGGCACAGCGACGGGGAAGGGGTGGGTTAAAGGCATGAACCACACACTTAAGGCCTCATGAGGAATGGTGATGGGACAGAGATGGGAGGGAGGAGAAGGGAAGGAGACAAGATGTGGGAGGAAGACGATGAGAGGGGCTAGCTACAGGCATGAGAGGTACCTGGTAAGAGGTGAGCGCCATGAGAGGTTCGGAGAGAGAGTCGATGTAGAAGGCGAGCCCATCATGGCCCATCTCCGCACTCACTGTGAAGTTGAACTTCACGTACCTGTGCAGGGCGGGAGGGATGAGAGGAGGCAGAGTGAAAGGAAAGAGAGTGGAGGAGCGCGATGGCAGGGTGGGGCGAGCCCATCGTGCCCCATCTCCGCACTCACTGTGAAGTTGAACTTCACGTCACGTACCTGCACAGGAGGGGGGGGGGGGGGGGGGATGAGAGGGGAAAGGGTGAAAGGAGGGAGAGTGGAGCGGCGGTTAGCGGTACATACAAACGGGTTGTTACATCTAGCTGTTTTACCATGCCCCATCTCCACGCTCACTGTGAAGTTAAACCTCACGTATCTGGAAGGGGATTTGGGATGGGGGAGAGGAAGGGGGTTGTGGGGAGAGGGTGGAAAGAGGGAAAGTGGAGGAGCAATTAGTGGTGCAGAGGGATGGTGGGGGTCCATCTTTCGTTAACATGCCACCCTCTTTGGTTTGCGCATCTGCTCGCCCCCCACCTACTCATACCCCTGCCTTGGCCCCCGTGTCCCACTATCACTCACTCACTGCCGCATTGACGTCTCAAAAGACCCCTGTGAAGCAAGCACCACAGCGTGCCAGCCAGCCCAGCAGCGTCTCACCCGTCTCGCACGAGGTGCACGTCGAGGGAGAGCGAGGAGAGCAGGTTGTTGTGGCAGTTGTACGCCGGGTCCGATGCACACACCTCCTGAAGGGGACGAGTCAAGCAGGTTCGGGATGAACAAGGTTTGGGAGGGTCAACAGTGGATGTGAGGGCAGAGTGCAAGGAGGGTGCAGGGGAAGGTAGAAAGCATGAAACGAGAAGTGGCAGAGCATGTGTAAGGGTGAGATAGCGGCACACAGCTTAGGCAGAGCCAAGGAGGGAGCAGGGGAAGGAGGGGGATAACTGGGAGCCAGTCAGTAGTGCAGCCATATGCCCCCGCCTCAAGCTCCTTAGGCGCGTCCTAAAGCCATCTCACCGGGAGCCAGTCGTTGATGTAGTCGTATGCGCCCGCCTCAAACGCTCCATCATCCGCGTACCAGCTGAGCAGCAGGAAGGGAAGGGGACATGCAGCCACACACAGAGGCGAGACTGAGGGATTGTGAAGGAGGCAGGCAAGGAGTATGCAGGGGCACACAGGGCCACACAGGGTGAGGAGTTTGTGCAGGCAGTAAGGAAGGGCGGGGATGAAATGGTTCAACAGGCAAGAGCGGAATGTAGTGAAACACAAACTCCACAACCTGAAGGCGGAGAAGCAGAGCTGGGGGGGATTGCATGGAGAAAGAGCATGGAGGAGCGAGGGGGTCTCAAGGGTGGAAGGGGGCAGCAAGGGTAGTAGGAGGCAGAAACGGCGGAAGGGGGCGGCATGGGCGGAGAGAGGAGCAACGTACGGGTCGCAGTCAAACGTGCCAGTGGCGTTGGTGAACCTGCACTCCGTCTGAGGGGAGTAGGATGGGAGGGTGGTGGGGATGCCACAGGTTTGCACAGCTGAGGGCTGGACGAGAATCGACTGAGTCCACCTGAGAGGTGATCATACAAGCGCCCACCAGCGAACAGCATGAGCGCGCACACTACACGAACAGCGTTATACTGGTATCAGAAATTCTGCATGTCATGTCATGCATTTGTGCTCGCCTCCATGCCATACCATGCACACATGCGCACCTTGAAGTAGCGGGGGTCGATCTCAGATATGTCTTGGAACCGCCACTTCCCCCCCATGCTGTACGTGCCTGGTGCGAGGAACACGGAGGAGGGTGGAAGGGTGGGTGTGGCACGTGAGAGGGAGAGAGCAAGCAAGCACCTTGAACTGCACCTGCTCCTCACGCCCCTTCCTCCCGATAAACTAACTCACAAGGCACCGCTTCTCCCTGCTTGTCCTTCCCCTCCCCTCGCCCCCTCACCTCACTCCTATGTTGAGAAAGACGCACGGAGGACGCTGCGTCCTGCATCTGGACGCAGCGTCTGGACACACGGACGCAGGACGCACGGCGAATTTTTTTTCGGGCTGCCCGGAAAAAAAAAATCCGATCGCGAAATTGACATTCGCGATTTCGACATTCGCCCCCCCCCTTGCCCAAATCGCCATTCTAAAACAGCCCCCCCAACATTTCATAACCCTTCATGCAAATTTGAAATTCGCAAACCTCTCGACCACTTCCCATGCCACATAACATTTTTTTTGCCTGCCCGGGGGGTTTTTTTGCCCTGCCCGGGCTTGCATCTTTTGGTGCGTCTTTCTGGTCCTGGTGCTGCGTCTTGCGTCTGGACGCATGCGTCCAGGACGCAGGACGCGTCTTTCTCAACATAGCCTCACTCCACCTCTTGCTCCCAGCAGGAGTGGGAGGGAGCGACGCACCTGCAGGGCACTTGTGGCAGTGGTCCTGGTGCAGGTACTGCCCCGCCCCGCACTGCATGTCTGCCACACGTGCAGGGCGTGGGGGGGGTGAGGGGGGTGACAAGGGGGTGTTTGGGGGGGGGGGGGGGGGGGCGGACGCACAAGTCGATATGCAGGAACTGAAAGAGTGTGGCGAGTGGAGACGAGGCGAGTGAGGCTTGTGAGTGGAGACGAGGCGAGTGAGGCTTGTGAGTGAAGACGAGGCGAGTGAGGCTCGTGAGAGCATCAGCAGCACAGGTGAGGCGATGGCTGGCGGGTCTGGGTTAGGTGTGAGGGGGGGAGTAGAAGTGTGTGGGGTGGGGGCCATACCACAGGGAATGAAGGTGGTGGGAGGCAGGTGAATGGAGCCTCGTCTGTAGGGGTCGCACTCCTGGCGGAAGAAATATATCACCTGATTAGGAATAGACAGGGGCAGGGAGAGTGGGGGGAGGGAAGGGAACCAGGGGACTCGTGGTGCATGTAAGAAGGGGATACAGTGGGGCATGAGAATCGGTAGCAGGTGGATGTGAATGAGTGGAGGGCAGGGCAGGATGGGAAGAGTGAGCAGAGAGGAGCACACGGGATGGAGGAAGCAACCCAGGTCGCACCTCCCCCAGGGCGCACCTCCCCCAGGGCGCACCTCCCCCAGGGCGCACCTTCCCCAGGGAGCACCTCCCCCAGGGCGCACCTCCCCCAGGGCGCACCTCCCCCAGGGCGCAACTCCCCCAGGGCGCAACTCCCCCAGGGCGCAACTCCCCCAGGGCGCAACTCCCCCAGGGCGCAACTCCCCCAGGGCGCAACTCCCCCAGGGCGCAACTCCCCCAGGGCGCAACTCCCCCAGGGCGCAACTCCCCCAGGGCGCAACTCCCCCAGGGCGCAACTCCCCCAGGGCGCAACTCCCCCAGGGCGCAACCCCCACACGGGCGCACCACCCTGGGTCGCACCTCCCCCAGGGCGCAACTCCCCCAGGGCGCAACTCCCCCAGGGCGCAACTCCCCCAGGGCGCACCTCCCCCAGGGCGCACCTCCCCCAGGGCGCACCTCCCCCAGGGCGCAACTCCCCCAGGGCGCAACTCCCCCAGGGCGCAACTCCCCCAGGGCGCAACTCCCCCAGGGCGCAACTCCCCCAGGGCGCAACTCCCCCAGGGCGCAACTCCCCCAGGGCGCAACTCCCCCAGGGCGCAACTCCCCCAGGGCGCAACTCCCCCAGGGCGCAACTCCCCCAGGGCGCAACTCCCCCAGGGCGCAACTCCCCCAGGGCGCAACTCCCCCAGGGCGCAACTCCCCCAGGGCGCAACTCCCCCAGGGCGCAACTCCCCCAGGGCGCAACTCCCCCAGGGCGCACCACCCTGGGCGCACCCCCGGGCGCACCACCCTGGGTCGCACCTCCCCCAGGGCGCAACTCCCCCAGGGCGCAACTCCCCCAGGGCGCAACTCCCCCAGGGCGCACCTCCCCCAGGGCGCACCTCCCCCAGGGCGCACCTCCCCCAGGGCGCAACTCCCCCAGGGCGCAACTCCCCCAGGGCGCAACTCCCCCAGGGCGCAACTCCCCCAGGGCGCAACTCCCCCAGGGCGCAACTCCCCCAGGGCGCAACTCCCCCAGGGCGCACCTCCCCCAGGGCGCACCTCCCCCAGGGCGCACCTCCCCCAGGGCGCAACTCCCCCAGGGCGCAACTCCCCCAGGGCGCACCTCCCCCAGGGCGCACCTCCCCCAGGGCGCAACTCCCCCAGGGCGCAACTCCCCCAGGGCGCAACTCCCCCAGGGCGCAACTCCCCCAGGGCGCAACTCCCCCAGGGCGCAACTCCCCCAGGGCGCAACCCCCACACGGGCGCACCACCCTGGGTCGCACCTCAACAAAACGCGTAGCGGAGATGTTGAGACCAGTGAGGGAGTCACGGATGAAGTCACAGTCGGAGTAGATGGCGTCCACGTGTGCCTCCCCGCATGGCGCATTCGGTAGGCCTGTAGTGTAGGGCATGGCATGGCGTGGCATGCGTGGGATGGCATGGCAGTTCTCGTGTCGCATGTGGGTGCATGCGAGTTGCACATGAATGGTAGTGGTTTGAAATGCATGGAGCATTGTGTTGGGGCAGAAAAACTGACTGATGAGGCAGAAACGCTTATGGAAATCGAGCACAGGGGAGAGGAAGGTGGGGTGGGAGTGGAGGAGTGGAGGAGGAACACTGACTGCAGTAGACCTTGTCCACGGGGATGAGCTGTGACTGCTGTGCTCCCGTGCAGTCTGGCGAGGCAGCATGTGAGAATGGCAGGGAGGGGAGGACAGGGATGGGGGCAGAGGAACAAGAGGTTAACGTTGGTAGGAGGTTAGGAGCTATGTGGAGAAAGACGCTGGGGCAGCCCTGCGTCCTGCGTCCGGACGCAGCGTCCGGACGCAAAGACGCAGGACGCGCGTCCGGACGCAGGACGCACCCTGGAAATTTTTTCGGGCAGACCGAGATTTTTTTTTTTTCGCGATCGCGAAATTGACATTCGCGATTTCGTCGCGAAAGTCAATTTCGCCGAAATTCGACACCCCCCAAGCAAATTCGACCCCCAAAACCAGCCATCTAATTCACCCCTAACCCCCTCCCCTTTTTGCAAAATTGATTTGGAAATCCAACCCCTCTCCACCACTCCACAACTAGGAAACCCAACCTTTGTGGTCCACCACCCCCACAAAGCCCATTTAGTTCATGAAACCTCTCATTTGTGCTCCCTTTTCTCACAACCCAATTCTCTTTCAAAAACCCTAGTGGTTTTAGCTCCTTTCCGCGCACCACCGTTATGGCTAGCTCCTTGTGTTCGCGACCTTGTGTTCGTTGCGCACAACTGGAACGTTGTGCACAACCACCACAAGGGTGCGGCGGGTGCGGGGCCGAGTGGGGAAGTCAGGAAGGCGGGAATAGTGGAGGGGAACATTCCCCCCCGACCCCTTCCCGAGGGGTACAAGCTTGAGGAGGATGGAGAGGTGGAGGTGGATGAGGATGACCTCACCTTCGACGAGTACAAGGAGCAGGAGGATTTGGAGAAGGAGGAGGAGAAGGGGATGGAGAGCGAGGAGGATGAGTGATGCATGTTAGTTAGTGGTAGTATGCATGCATGCTAAACAACCCTTGGACTAATTGTGATTATGGAAATTTGGGGCTCACCTTCATGTTCTATTGTTGTGGCTGAAATTTTGTTGTTGAGGAGAAATTTTGCTATGAAAGTGTGTTCCCCCCCCCCCCCCCCCCTCTTACCCCCTCTTCCCTCTGCCCTATAACTTTTTTTTGGCTGCCCGGGGGGTTTTTTTTGGCTGCCCGGACCTGCGTCTTTTGCTGCGTCTCGGGGGCCCTAAACTAGCGTCCAGCGTCTGGACGCATGCGTCTGGACGCATGCGTCCAGGACGCTGGACGCGTCTTTCTCCACATAGGTTAGGAGGAGGAGGAGAGTGTCAGGAATACGGACTGACAGGTATGTGTTGCGTGCTGCATGGTGCATGGTGCATGGTTCATGGTGCATGGTGCATGGTTCATGGTGCATGGTGCAGAGCAGACTCACTGCCTGGCAGGTACTGCATGTTGCAGGTGGCACCATCACGAGAGGCCGTGTAGATGACATCAAAGTCCCCTGGCGTGCATGCTGCCGGGCAGGGGCACACGGGGCGATGGGTGGATCAGCATGAAATGGGGGAGATGTGGGACGATCAGCTAGAAAAGGAGGAGATGGGGATGATCAAGCAAGAAGCCCGGAAATGGATGGATGGGTTGAGGCCACTGTGCCTTGACTTTGTCTGAGCATATGGCGTCATTCACACCAGCACACCCTTCTGCTGCACTCACTACACGGCTCCTGTTGCGAGGGCTGCACGGGGAACGGATCGGTGCAGTTGCGCGCCTTCACAAACGACACCGTGCGCCGCCCCTTGCCTGCATCCCGCAGGGCAAGGCACGGGGGGAGAAGCAGAGGTAGAGGGAGGGGAAGGCGGAGGAAGGGACAGCCAGTAGGAGTTTGGGGGTAAAGCTCGGATACGGTTAAGGTGATGGCGAGGTTTGTGTGTTTTGAGTCGACTTAAAACACGCTGAAGCAGCAGCGAGTGGTAACGGCAAGTTAGTGTGTGTGTGTGTGGTGAGGAAGAAGGCACAGGCATCACGCTGGTTACAACCGAGCACGCCAGCTACATTTCGCGAGGCGAACACAAGCCCGCCTCTCGTTAGAGAAACACTGCTCACTGTCACATGTGCCCGACTGCCTGATGTAATCCGTCAGCCCGCACGTCGTCGACAGCTGCTCCGCCTCCTCGCGCGACGTTTCCGCGCCCCCCTCCTCTTGCGCCGCCGCTCCACTCACGCTTTCTCCCTCCGCAGGGGAAGGCGGAGGCGCAACTTCTTGGGAAGCAGGCGGAGCAAGTGCGTTATTCCGCGCATCGCTGCTCGGCTCTGTCCCGCTTCCAGCAGGCGGTGCCTGTGGGGGAGCCGACAGCTGCGGCGGCTGCTGCGCCGGTGGCTCCGCGGATTGCTGGGATGAAGGCGCGCTTGCAGTGCTGACAGATTGTCGATCATTCAAGGGCGGCGGGGATTCAGCCGGAGAATGTGCGAACAACTCGGCCTGCACTGGTGGCGATGTTCGTGGTGGAGTCTGATTGGACGGTTGCTGATCGACAGATGACGGGGAGGTTGCATTTATCCTAGATTGTGAGCCTGGAACGGCTTGGGACTGCTGCGGCAATCCCGAGGGTTGCCCGCTTGGAGGATCATTGGCCAGTGAAGGCGGAATGTACACCAGTAAAATTACTAGAACGGCCGTAACCGTGAACCAATACGCCATTGGCAGATTGACGCCAGCAATGCGAATGCCTTCTTCACGAACCAGTCGGGCCCCTAGACTGACAATGTAGGGGATAATGCTATCTCCATTCCTAACAGTATGTAATTCCCTGGGTATCCGTGAGGGTGGGATGGATGATATCGAGACCAGGCAATGGAGGTTCATGCCATCAAAAGGTAGATGTGCAAGATAATAGTGTAACTGCATCTCGCAACCAATACGATTGTGTCGCTGGCGCAGTCGTTCTTCAGAAGCCATGCCCCCCCTCAAACCTCGCGCTTCGCTGTTGTTGAAAGCCACAGCTGGATGTTGAGAAGGTAGTCAGGTTATAAGCGGTTTTAGCTATGTTTTCGGGTTTATTGTTGTATTAGATGCTTCATATCTCTGTAGATTTGAATGAGAATATACTAAATTTTCTCAGAATACATAATATTATGAAATATTATTATTATTTTCACTTAATTGCAGTATCTACGACATATAATTGATCAGAAGACAGTCACCCCAAGTGCATATTGCATATGCATTCTACCTTAGCATAGTTGGTGTTTTTCACATTTTTCCAGATTACCACAATTTGAAACTCCAGCATTCGCGCCGCCGTCGGGAACGGGGAAAATGGGCAAAAGCCGAGTCAAGCCGCATCTTTGCAAAATGACCGTTCCAAATGTTCGGTCCTCTTCATTTCCTCCCGTTGCCTCCCCAAATCCCCACTCCCACCAACACGGTCCACCACATTCACTTCCCACCCCCAAAGCCTTCGATCCCCTTACTCATCCCACGTTGGTTTCAGTTTCCCATTTTGACGACCGTTCACGTGACGCATTTGCAATCCCTTTGTTCATCCAGCACTTCGGAGACTCCAAGAGCACTTTCAGGGTCACATCTTGTGTAGATTAGCCGTTTGACATGCGCCTTCTGCAGCCCCCTTGGTACGCTTTCCATCACAATGGCGGTAGGCAGTGGACGTATACTACAGGAGAGCATATCCGAATATGACGTGTTAACGTCGTCTCCATCTAAGACCGTTTTGAAGTTTATCCACTCAGAGCACGATGCAGCGTCTAGCTCCGTTTCGCCTCTATCCATGTCGCTATCGCTGTCGGGGACTTTCAGCTGTGACAGTTCGCGCTTCAGCTGCGACGGCGCGCCTGACGACACGGGCTGGGAGAGCCCCTCGGATTGCGGTGGCGATGCGGTCTTCGGCGCGCAATACGGGGAGCGCCTCCCCAGCCGCAGGCGGAGCTTCGCAGGCGCGGGCACGAACCTCTCGATCGGACGGCTGTCGGATGGGCATTTGAGTCTGGAGCGCGGGTGCAAGTCGGCGACAGTGTCGCGCGTTAGCAGCCGCCTGCTGGCCCCCACGCAGTCGTCGCAAGCCAAGTCGCGTTCTCTCGCCCATCGGCGCGCAGCGGAGGACGGTGGGTCGGTGGGGCGCGAACCGTTCAGCACCTCGTCGCAGCCGCGGAGGACCAAAGCTGGCGCGACAGCAGCAGGAACGGCCCGCGGAACGGCCGCAGCAGCAAACTCAAACGAGCGTGTGCATGCGCCGGTTTGTAGTCCTCCTCGCGGAAAGGTTTCTGTGGAAAATTCAGCACAAAACGCGGCGAAAGGCGGGCAGCGCGGGCAGGGGCGGCGAATGTCGGACGCGAGTGAGAATCTGGCGCTGAAGCTGGCCAAGCACCGACAGGGGCTGGGGGTGGTGGGCGCCGGAGATCCCAAGACGGTTGCTGGTGGCGCCGCTGCCGCTTCACAGGTGCCACGTGGCGGGAGGGTGGGATCCCGAGGGGGGGCTGCGGCTCCGCCCGTGTCCCGCAATGGTCTGGCGGCGGACAGGAAGCCTCTGGTTGCGGGGTCGGCGGGAAACGTTGCGCAGAGCCGCGTTGCGGCGGGGGAAGTGAAGCCCCGGCAGCGCCTGGCGGACGGGAAAGGAGCGCCTGGTAGTAGCGGCGGACGAGTTCCCGCGCATGGCGGACCGGACGGGGGAAAGGGGCTGCGGGGACACAGTGCGGGGGGGTCAGGTAACGGTAAGGGGAAGAACGAAAAGTGGGTAGTGGGGACAATCGGGATGGGGAACGGTGGGAGGGGCGTGAGCGCAGAGCAGAGGATGAAGGAGCGTAATGAAGGGCAAGAGGCAGCCCGTCACACAGACCCGTCGCGAGGGACGAGGGGCAGTGCAAGGCGGGTAGCTGCGCAAGGCTTGGGAAGCAGCTGCGGCGCAAAAGGCCCACGTGGATGCGATCAGAGTGGCACAGAGGATGGGTCTGCGCCCCACACGACACTCCACACTGCACCTCGCGCGCAACATACTCCTTCCCACCAACACCCAACTCCTCCTCCACCTCCGTCTGATCAATTGCCTTTGGTCACCCAGCCAATTGGTAACCAGTCCATCAGCCAAACCAACTTCACCCTCCCGCCCAGCCTCCTGCTCCTCCCGCTCACCTTCCCCTCCCCCAGCCCCTCCTCCGCGGGGTCCGCGGACGACGCGGACATGCCGTGGGCGGAGCTGATAGGCGACGTGCGCGGCATGGAGCAGGACGTGCAGTACGTGCGGCACGCCATGCTCGCCGCTGGCTTCCTCTCCGACGCCCTCCCGCCGCTCTTCTCCCCGTACCTCCCCATCAACCCCGCCTTCTTCCAGCACCTCGAATCCGCCTTCCTCATGCGCTGCTGCGCGCACGCCACGCACGACCCGTCGCACCTGACCGCCAGCCTGCCCTCGCTCCCTCTCGCCATACCTGCATCTTACCACGAGGAGCGCCGTCAGCGCATGCTGCTCTTTGATGCCGTCAACGAGGCTCTCGGCCGCCGCCTCGCGCCTTTCCTCCCCCGCGCGCCGTGGTCCCCCGCGCCCGTGCAAGTGGCGCCGCGCAGGCGGCCCCTGGGGATGGAGCTGGTGCAAGAGGTGTGGTCGGAGATTCACTCATGGCCCGTGGCGTCCACTGATGAGGTGTACACTGTACTGGATGAGTCAGCGAGGCGTGATTTGTGGAGGGGCACGGAGAGGTGGCGTGCACAGGATGTAGCGGAGGAGGAGCCGGGTGTTGTGTTTGATGTGGAAGGGATGTTGCTGGAGGAGCTGCTAGAGGAGGTGTGCCTGGAGTTTGTGGAGGTGGAGCAAAGGCGGGCGAGTAAGAGGATGTCGGTGCATGGGGTGGTGAAGGCACGAATTACATCGTCGGGCTTTGTCTGTGTGGCTCATGTGAAGGGATCTGGAAGGGATGGAGTGGTGGCACTACTTGGTCCTGCTTGCCCTACTGCTGTGAGCAAGAACCTTCTTCGGCTTCCAAGGATGTGATGAGTTGCCAGCCAAAGGAATAAAAATTGTTTATAAAGTTCCTGAAATCCTTGTGTCGCTTTTTTGTGTAGCTGTTTCGTTGGTGCTGTTATTAGTACTATGGTAGAATGACATTGACACCCTTATTGTTCTATATACGCTTCAGTTTTTTCTTGTCACTCACTCATGTCACTTGCACTTACTATAAATAATTAGGGAAGAATTCGTTTGCTGGATAAAGTTAGCTCTGTAGAGAATCTCGGCTACGAATGAAATTGAACTCTACCCAGAGGAGTTCAGGAAGACCCGCCAAAGTCCCCAAACGAATATTCCCTAGAAAATCGGGAAAATATGTCAATGGTAACTTACATGGGGCAGTATAACGCGTACGGTAACGATTTCAACGCGTTTGGTAACTCGCTTAACGCGTTTGGTAACTCGCTTAACACGTTTGGTAACTCGCTTAACGCGTATGGTAACTATACACTAGCAGCCCATCACGCGAATGGTAACTACATGAAACTCCCGCCGAAATGATCCTGAAATGAAGGAATTTATCAAATTTGAAAGCTTTTACGCACAATTTTATCTTTTTTGAACAAGTTCCGCCGCGAATTTGAAGGACCCTGTTTAGTCTAATACCACGGACCAAGAAGTTTCAAAAGTTTATATATATATATATATATGGCTCGTACAAAAACGGTTCAAATCATATTTTTTATAGCATGATTGCAAACTTGCAAAATGATTAAAAAAAAACTTTCCGCGAAAGGGCATCGGGCTTTTAAGTTTTATAATTACTGCAAGGTTGGCCATTTTTTTTTCATGTGGAAAAGATACACCTCTTTAGAATTACATGTTTCATTTTTCAAAAAAGAACCATATACGCCTTGTCGCAAGGAGTTTAGGGTTGATGCTCCCAAATTCATTTGCCATCTGAAAGGGGCACAGATTTGTTTGCCCCGGTTGCACTATAGAATGAAGTACAAACAGTTTGTGGAAGGAGCGCCAGAATATCAGTTGCATATAAAACTTTGTTTTTGAAACACTTACGGTTTTGCAATTAGCTTGAAAATCGGAAAGTGTGTCAGGATATCGGGAACTGTGTCAGAATTTTGGAAAACTGTGTCAGAATCTCGGAGAGTGTGTCAGAGGTTTCTGCTTCAAGATTCGTCAATTTAGTCTGACGCGAGCGGGAAAAACCAGAATCAGGGTCATTTTGGGCGAGGGTTTCTTCTAGTTACCATTCGCGTGATGGGCTGCTAGTGTATAGTTACCATATGCGTTAAGCGAGTTACCAAATGTGTTAAGCGAGTTACCAAACGCGTTAAGCGAGTTACCAAACGCGTTGAAATCGTTACCGTACGCGTTATACTGCCCCATGTAAGTTACCATTGACATATTTTCCCTAGAAAATCTGCTACATCTCGAGAATGCCGACGGATTCAGGCAACTTGAATTTCTCCAATTTATCGCTCAACCCATCGTTGCTGCTACTTCAGTCATTACCCTTCTCGATGTTCGTGTTGAGCTTCCTCGGAACTCCACGTAGTCCCCCGGAATAAAAAGTTTATTACCGCACTCGCCAAACTCTTCGCGACCTCGCATCGCATGTGACCGACGTGCTGCATGCTCCGTTGGACTGAATCTCCATTCTCCTAGGCCACCACCAGCACTATCAGCCATTGCGTTATTGGTCGACATCCTTCTGGTATCGCCTACATTGCAACTACCATTTTGATATGTAAGACGGCCGCTTTGACGCTATTACTAGGACCTACTAGCCGCAAGTTCCCGCTTCCATCGGAATCATGGCGGAGAGGGAGCAAGGCGCGTCGACGAGTCCTCCCCCTGCCGTGCAGCCAGCACCAGACGTCGCGAATTCCCCGCCGTCAGCCTCCGAGTCTCCCGAGGCGGCCGGCTCGGGGTGGGTGCGGCTGGTGCACGTGGAGATCGCAGGCGCGCGGAAGCTTCTCCCCAAGGACGGCGCCTTCTCCAGCCCCTTCTGCGTCGTGCGTGCCAACTGCGTTGCCGCTGCGGCTGGCGATCCTTCAATTGCTTGCCTGGAGCTTACCACATGACGCGCCAGTGGTCGCGTATTCACTGTCTATACCCTGTTCATGTCGTGTGATGGCATGGTACGGCATGGTACGGCGCAAGGCACGGCATGGCACGGATTTGCATGGCTTGTCATGGCACGGCAATACATGGCATGGAATGGCATGGAATGGCATGGGCATGGCACGCCGTGGCATGGAATGGCATGGCATGGCATGGCATGACATCGCATGGCATGATGGTGGGTGGCAGGTGGAGTTCAACGGTCATACGAAGCGCACGCACACAGTGGAGAGGGACCTCAACCCCGTGTGGGATGAGAAGGTGCGATAGGGGAGATGAATGCTCACACACTGAGGTTATTGCCCTTAATGCGCTCGTCTAAGCAATTCTCCTCCACTTACTTTCCTCGCAAGTCACGTGACTCATTGCATTCACCATTTTAGTGACCCACCCAATAGTACATTGATGTTTGATGGAACTTTGAGTCAGCACCTAGCTTGCTGGGCGGAAAACGGTTGAACCCATGAATACCTTCCCAGTCGTTATCCTCTCCATGTTCTTCTCTAATTCCTCTCTCCCCTCGCTCCCGTCCTCTTCCTCACCCCAAATCCAGTTCGTGTTTGCAGTCCCCATCCCTTCACCCCTCAACCCCTCACTGGCCGACCACCAAGAGCCAGTCCACGTCACCATCTACACCCTCTCCTCTGCCGCCGCCCCTCTTGTTGCGGCCGGCAGTATCTCGGCCAGCTTTCGCCGCCCGGTGCTGGGCTCCGCCCCTAGTGGGGGGGCGGCAGGCGATCCGGAGAGAAGCGTGTTTCTGGGGAAGGTGCAGGTGAGGGCTGGAGGGGGAGGGAGGTGGCACTTGATAGCTTGAAGAAGGGAGGTGAAGGTGAGAGCTGCCCCATTCTTGTTATCTGCCCCAGCAGCTGTCGTCTCCTCGTCACTCACACACACTGCCTCCTGCCCGCCTACCTTGCCCCTCGTCTTCACGCACACACGTGCGCGCGCGCGCACACACACACACACACACACAAGTCCTCGTCTGGCCCCATCGCCAGCATTGCCTGCCATCTCTCTCCCTCCCCTCTGCCCATGCCCCTCTCAATATCCCCACGCTCCACTGCCCCTCCAGGTGCCCGTCCGCATACATGCCCTTGCGCCCGGTATCCCTCTCCACCCCTCCGCACCCCTCGCCTGGCTGCCTCTTGAGCGCCGATCCCTTGTCAACCGCGTGCGGGGCGACCTGGGGTGAGATGGGGGGAGGGGAGGGGAGGGAGTGGGGGTTGGGGGAGTGGAGGAAAGAGGGTTGAGGGAAGGGGAGGTTCAATGCGCAGGGCGACCTGGGTGAGATGAGGGGGAAGGAGGGAGGAGGGAGCCGGGGGTGGGATGGGGGGAAGGGGAAAGGTTGAATGCATTCCGCTCACCACTCTCCACTTCCCCCGCACATCCTTTCCTGCCCCTCTCCCCCCACCCCATGCTCCACTCCCCCCCCCCCCCTCCCCTCTCACCCTGGCCGTGTCCTACCAGGACGTGCCAGCCTCATCCATCTCCTTCCCCATGCTCCACCCAATCCCCTGATCCATTTCCCCCCCCCCCCCTCCCTCTCGGTCCACCCCCACACCCCATGCTCCACGCTCCCCCACCACCCCCCAGCATGGCAGTGTCTTACCAGGACGTGCCAGCCTCATCCATCAACCCCGACTGTCTGGACGAGTTCGACAAATGCGAGGCCGACAGGTGGCACCTCCCGCCGTCCGCGTCCAGGTCATATTTTTCCGACGATGAAAACCTGCCCACAGCCCTCTCCCACCAACTCTCCAGACACAGCAGCCGCAATGCTGCCTCACATTCCTCCACTCCTCCCACCTCTCTCCCCCTTCCCACCGCTCCCCCTGTTCCCCCCACTCTTCCCACTCTCCCTACCCTCCCCACTCTCCCCCTTCTCCCCACGTTCCCCTCTCTCTACACCTCCTCCCCCCTCGCCACCATCATCTCTTCTGACGAGTCTCCTTTCGCGCCCGTTTCACCCTCCTCCACTGCCCTCTCCCCACTGCTTCCCCCCACTTCTGCTCCCGGCAATGCGCAACGCCATGCCACTGTGCCTGCTGAGAAAGCGGGGGTAAAGGGCGAGGGGCGAGGGATACAGGGGGGAGGGGAAAAGGAGGCAGATGAAGGAAACGGAGAGGGGGAGGGGGAAGAGGAGGGAGAGGGAGAAGAGGAGGGAGAGGAGGGAGAGGAGGGGGAGGACGAGGTGTTGTTGGCAATGGAGCCGATTCTGTTTGTGCGCGTGGTGCAGGCGCGCTCACTGCTAGGGCTAGATCTCAATGCCTCCAGTGACCCCGTGAGTGCGCTGCTTGATGCGATCTGATATGATACGATTCAATACTGCACCACTGCATCTGCGATCTGCACCTCTCTTATTGCATTCCGATGCTTCTCCACTCATTCTACCCTCCCTCTTCACCCTTGCCCCACGTCCCCCCCCTCACCCCTCTCACCTGCCCTTCTCACCCCCTCCTTTTCACAACCCGTTCTTTTGTCCCTCCCATCCCCGTTTGCATGTGCGTGTCAGTTCGCACTGGTGACAGTGAGTCATGCGCGCTCACCTCCCACACACCTCTCACCATTTCCTTTCCCCGTCCCCCATGTGCACGTGCATGTCAGTTCGCGATGGTGACGGTGGGCAAGGTCACAGCCCGCACTCGCACCGTCCCTGATGACGTCAACCCCAAGTGGAACCAGGTCACCCTCGCTCTTCCCTCGCTCGCTCTCCCTCCTTTGCCACTGCTCCCCTTCTTGCACCTCCATGTGACTCCTCCCACTCCTTGCCCCTCTCCCCATTCACCCATGGCGTCCTTCTGGCCTCCTCTCCGCCCCTGCAGGTCTTTGCCATCGGCCAGTCCGCCACGTCCTTTTCTCTCGCCAATCCCTCTTCCACGCTCGAGATAGTGCTCAAGAACGAGGTGTGTATGTGTGTGTGTGTGTGTGTGTGCGCGCGCGCGCGCTTATGAACAAGGTATGTATGTATGTGTGCTCTTGAACAACGTATGCTTGTGCTCAAGAACAAAAGGTTTTGTCTGTGTGCGCTAGAGCGAGAGGGGTGCACATGTGCAAGCGGGCGAGTTTCACATCTCTGGCAGGCAATGTCACCATGCACTGACAATCCTCTCAGGCAGGCAATGTCACCATGCACTGACAATCCTCTCTGGCAGGCAATGTCACCATGCACTGACAATCCTCTCTGGCAGGCAATGTCACCATGCACTGACAATCCTCTCTAGCAGGCAATGTCACCATGCACTGACAATCCTCTCTGGCAGGCAATGTCACCATGCACTGACAATCCTCTCTGGCAGGCAATGTCACCATGCACTGACAATCCTCTCTGGCAGGCAATGTCACCATGCACTGACAATCCTCTGGCAGGCAATGTCACCATGCACTGACAATCCTCTCTGGCAGGCAATGTCACCATGCACTGACAATCCTCTCTGGCAGGCAATGTCACCATGCACTGACAATCCTCTCTGGCAGGCAATGTCACCATGCACTGACAATCCTCTCTGGCAGGCAATGTCACCATGCACTGACAATCCTCTCTGGCAGGCAATGTCACCATGCACTGACAATCCTCTCTGGCAGGCAATGTCACCATGCATTGACAATCCTCTCTGGCAGGCAATGTCACCATGCACTGACAATCCTCTCTTGCAGGCAATGTCACCATGCACTGACAATCCTCTCTGGCAGGCAATGTCACCATGCACTGACAATCCTCTCTGGCAGGCAATGTCACCATGCACTGACAATCCTCTCTGGCAGGCAATGTCACCATGCACTGACAATCCTCTCTGGCAGGCAATGTCACCATGCACTGACAATCCTCTCTGGCAGGCAATGTCACCATGCACTGACAATCGTCTCTTGCAGGCAATGTCACCATGCACTGACAATCCTCTCTGGCAGGCAATGTCACCATGCACTGACAATCCTCTCTGGCAGGCAATGTCACCATGCACTGACAATCCTCTCTGGCAGGCAATGACACCATGCACTGACAATCCTCTCTGGCAGGCAATGTCACCATGCACCTCTCGCCTTCATGTCCTCACCTCTCTCTTACGCCTTCTCTACTCCTCAACCCCTCTTTTCCCCCATTCTCCAACCCCCAACCCACACCTTCTCCATCGGCCTTCAATCAGAACCGCCTCATGCAGTACTCCTTCCTGGGAGCCATCACGCTGCCAATCGCCTCGCTCCCCCACTGCGTTCCCCCCTTGCCCCTTCCTCCCACCCCTTCTCCCCCCCTCTTATCAGAACCGCCTGATGAGGGACTCCTTCCTGGGAGCCATCACGCTGCCAGTCGCCTCTCTCCCCCACCGCGTCCCCCCTGCCCCCCCCGTTGACCCGCGCTGGATTCGCCTCGACAAGAAAGCTGCCAGCGCCCCTGCCAACACTGCTCGCAGCACTGTAAAAGGTAGGATTGCTGTTATGGGTGCACGGATGCCAAAGGTAGCACGGATGTCAAAGGTAGCACTGATGTCAAAGGTAGCACTGATGTCAAAGGCAGCACTGATGTCAAAGGCAGCACTGATGTCAAAGGCAGCACTGATGTCAAAGGTAGCACTGATGTCAAAGGCAGCACTGATGTCAAAGGCAGCACTGATGTCGAAGGCAGCACTGATGTGAAAGGCAGCACTGATGTGAAAGGCAGCACTGACGTGAAAGGCAGCACTGATGTCAAAGGCAGCACTGATGTCAAAGGCAGCACTGATGTCAAAGGCAGCACTGATGTCAAAGGCAGCACTAATGTCAAAGGCAGCACTGACTCTGCTGCGTGTCACAGGTCCATACTCCTCCATACCCATCCCTTCCATGCTCCTCCATCCCATCCTTCCTTGCTGGTCAATCCTGTGCATCCCTCCATGCTCCTCCATCCCATCCTTCCTTGCTGGTCAATCCTGTGCATCCCTCCATGCTCCTCCATCCCATCCTTCCTTGCTGGTCAATCCTGTGCATCCCTCCATGCTCCTCCATCCCATCCTTCCTTGCTGGTCAATCCTGTGCATCCCTCCATGCTCCTCCATCCCATCCTTCCTTGCTGGTCAATCCTGTGCATCCCTCCATGCTCCTCCATCCCATCCTTCCTTGCTGGTCAATCCTGTGCATCCCTCCATGCTCCCCCATCCCATCCTTCCTTGCTGGTCAATCCTGTGCATCCCTCCATGCTCCTCCATCCCATCCTTCCTTGCTGGTCAATCCTGTGCATCCCTCCATGCTCCTCCATCCCATCCTTCCTTGCTGGTCAATCCTGTGCATCCCTCCATGCTCCTCCATCCCATCCTTCCTTGCTGGTCAATCCTGTGCATCCCTCCATGCTCCTCCATCCCATCCTTCCTTGCTGGTCAATCCTGTGCATCCCTCCATGCTCCTCCATCCCATCCTTCCTTGCTGGTCAATCCTGTGCATCCCTCCATGCTCCTCCATCCCATCCTTCCTTGCTGGTCAATCCTGTGCATCCCTCCATGCTCCTCCATCCCATCCTTCCTTGCTGGTCAATCCTGTGCATCCCTCCATGCTCCTCCATCCCATCCTTCCTTGCTGGTCAATCCTGTGCATCCCTCCATGCTCCTCCATCCCATCCTTCCTTGCTGGTCAATCCTGTTCATCCCTCCATGCTCCTCCATCCCATCCTTCCTTGCTGGTCAATCCTGTGCATCCCTCCATGCTCCTCCATCCCATCCTTCCTTGCTGGTCAATCCTGTGCATCCCTCCATGCTCCTCCATCCCATCGCTCCTTGCTCCCTGACCCCCAGGCGAGCTGCAGGTGGCGGCGTGGATAGGCGTGAGGGCGGATGAGCAGTTTGCAGAGGTGTGGCAGTCGGACGTGAAGGGCGTGGCGCACCACCGCTCCCGCACCTACCCCTCTCCACGCCTCTGGTACCTGCGGGTTCACCCCTGCAAGCTGGAGCACCTCTCTGTACCACGTGTTGCACCCAACCTGGTAAATTTTGCAGCATCTCAAAACCCACGTCTCTAATTCTTTACGAAACGCCTATGGAACACCTCTGGTACGCCCCTGGTACGCTTCTGGTACGCCTCTGGTGTCTTTACGATACCTGTGTGAGCACCCCTGCAAGCCCACGTCTCTCCATGCCACGCCTTGCACCCAGCCTTATGAGACAGGAATTGATGCTGTTAGATGTGCTCGCATGTGATGCCATATGCTCACATGTGATGCCATATGCTCGCATGTGATGCCATATGCTCGCATGTGATGCCATATGCTCGCATGTGATGCCATATGCTCGCATGTGATGCTATATGCTCGCATGTGATGCCATATGCTCGCATGTGATGTCATATGCTCGCATGTGATGCCATATGCTCGCATGTGATGCCATATGCTCGGATGTGATGCCATATGCTCGCATGTGATGCCATATGCTCGCATCTGATGTCATATGCTCGCATGTGATGCCATATGCTCGCATGTGATGCCATGTGCTCGCATGTGATGCCATATTCTCACATGTGATGCCATATGCTCACATGTGATGCCATATGCTCGCATGTGATGCCATATGCTCACATGTGATGCCATATGCTCGCATGTGATGCCATGTGCTCGCATGTGATGCCATATGCTCACATGTGATGCCATATGCTCGTATCCCATGTTGGTCGAATCTGCTCTTTTTCCCCACCCGTCCTCCCTGCACCCTCCCACCAATCAGGTGGTGCGGCTACGAGTGCCCTGCGGCATGCAGGTGCAGACAAGCCCCGCCACCCACCGCACTCCGGTGCCGCCCGGCGAAAGTTATGCGGGCGGGGTGGGTGACCGCAAAGCGAGCGGCTGTAGCGACGAGGAGGATGAGGATGACGAGGGGGAGGAGGGCGACAAGGAGGGTGAGGACGGGGGTCGGGAGGAGGAGAGGAGAGTGGGTGGAGATGAGGGTAGCGGTGTTGGCGGGAAGGAGAGGAGCAGCCCACCCAAGGGAGCAGCGACGGGTGCGGTAGCAAGCCCAGGCTCACGCCCTGGCAGTCCTGCTGTCACAGGCGCAGGGACAGACGTGCCAGCCGGCCCACAAACAGCCACAGGCATGGGCGCAGGCACGGGCACAGGCACAGGCACAGGCACGGGCACAGGCACGGGCACAGGCACGGGCACAGGCTCAGGCACAAGCGAAGAAGCAAGTTCAGGTGGCCTGAGGCAGCGGCTTGGGCAGCGGTTGCAGAACAGGCAGGTCAACGTGAGCAACGCCATGGGCAACGTGAGCAACGCCATGGGCAATGTGAGCAACGCCATGGGCAATGTGAGCAACGCCATGGGCAATGTGAGCACCGCTATTGGCAACGTGGGCAGTGCTATGGGCAGCATGCGGGGCCTTGGGGGCAGCCTGCGCAGCATAGGAGGCAGCATGCGCATGCCCCGTCTTCCCCCTCCGCAGGGCAATAGCAGATGGGGCCAAGACAGGCACAGGACCAGGCGCAGCGCAGGGCGCAGCGCAGGGCGCAGGGCAGGGCACAGGGCAGGGTACGGAGCATGGGACAGGGCAGGGCACGGAGCATGGGACAGGGCAGGGCACAGAGCAGGGCGCTGGGGAGAGGACAGGTGCAGGCAGGGTTGCAGGAGGGGAGGAGGGGCGGGAGAAGGGGGTGTGGGTGTGGGGTGAGGGCGATGAGCAGGTGGTGGTGGTGGCGGAGCCACTGAATGGGCACCTACACGTGCAGATCGTGAATGTCATCTCTCCCTCCTGGGTATGTTCTGAGTCGACAGTCGACAGTTGACTGAGAGATCACCTGCAAGTGCAAGTACAGTTCGTCCCTGTCATCTCGCTTTCTTTAGTAAAGCCACGCAGGTGGGCTAACTTGGTTGATCAGCCTGTTTTGATCCCATGCACCCTTTCTTTCAGCCCATCCCACACTCCTCCTCAGAACCTCTTAACACCCTTTTCCACCCCCCCTCCCTGCACCCCCTGTGGCAGGAAGAGGTGGTGGCATCAGCAAGCGTGCTCATCTCCTCCATCCCCACCCGCATCACCCTCGACCCCCTCGAACCCATCTCCATCGCTCTCCAAACCACCGCTGCTGCAGCCATCACCACTGCAAACCGCTCCCCCTCTGCCGACTCTCTCGAATCCCCCTCTAAACCATCCCCAGCCCCCATTCTCGCCTCCTCCCTCTCCACCTCCTTCCTTTCCCTCTCCTCCTCCCCTCCCTCCTCCTCCCTCTGCCCCACGCCTCTCCTCTCCCTCCTCCTCGCCCTGGAGGGCGGCCACCACGTATTCACCCAACACCCCCGCTTCCTCTCCTCCCCGCTCCCCGCCGCCCGCTCGCTCTACCCGCCGCCCATCGCGCGCCTCGAGATCGGAATCATATCGGCGAAGAATCTGCAGCGGCCGGTGCCGAGCTCACTGGGGAGTGCGGGGATGGATGTGTATGTGGTGGTGCGGTATGGCGGCATGTGGGCGCGCACAAGGACTGTCAGCTGGGAGGTCAACCCTGTGTGGCGTGAGCAGTTTAACTGGCCTGTTTATGACCTCTGCACCGTTGTCACCATCGGTGTGTTTGAAAACAAGTAAGTGTGTGTGCCCACGATGTGCCATCACTGCTCCCTCCCCTTCCCCTCATGCCGTGTCTTGCAATCCAGAAACCCCTCTTCTTCCCGTTCTCAACTTCCGCATCTCACGCACAACCACTCATATTTCCCTCTTCCCCCTCTCATCCGCCCATCCCCCATCCCCAATCCCCCATTCCCCCATCCCCTACTTCGCCCACCGCCCCCACCCCCCAACCAGGCACAACAGGGGCGTAACCACGTCAACAGACACCCCTCTGGGCCGCATCCGCATGCGCCTCAGCGCCATAGACTCCACACGAGCCCTCTCCTCACACCAGCCGCTGCTGTGCCTCACCAAGAAGGGCGTCAAGCAGCTAGGCCAACTGCACCTCGCCCTGCGCCTCTCCCCCTCCATCCCCCTCTCCCGCCTCGCTGCCACCTACATCCGCCCCACGCTCCCCCCCGCGCACTACCACTTCCCCATCCCGGAATCCCAAGAACCAGCCCTCTTACAGGAGGCAGTGGGCCTGCTGTGTGCGCAGCTGGGAGCATTCGACCCGCCGTTACGAGCCGAGGTGGTTCAGTACATGGGGGAGTGCGATGAGGACGTGCTGTCCGTGCGGCGGCTTAAAGCCAACCTGCAGCGGATCAAGATGCTGCGGGCGCGGTTCTCTGCCACGGCTGCTGGCTTCAAGGCCGTACGGTCCTGGGAGAGCCTTCCTCTCACGCTCACCGTTCACTTAGCTTACGCGCTAGCACTGTTCTACCCCTCCTTCATCCTCCCCACGCTCTTCTTTCTCCTCACCTGGCAACTGCTCGCCTCCTCCCCCACTCGCCCCCTTGGCCCTCCTCTGATGGATCTGAAGCTTTCGCAGGGGGAGGGTAGGGAAGGGGGGGGCGGAGATGGGAGGGGAGGAGGGGGATGATGGGGATGAGGAGGACGAAGAGCAGGAAAAAGGTGGTTCCGGTCCAGTGGCGTACTATAAGGTATGAGCGGGGGCATGGGAGGAAGTGGTCGTGAGATACTCTTTATCTCATTTGCACCGCCATCATGGTTCAAACCCATTGCACTCTTCCGTTTCTCCCTCCCCCCCCTTCCCTCTTTCCCCTTCCTCCTCCCCCGCTCTGCCCTGCTCTGCCCTGCTCTGCTCTGCTCTGCTCTGCTCTGCTCTGCTCTGCTCTGCTCTGCTCTGCTCTGCGCTGCTCTGCCCGCCACAGGCCCTGAGGGCCAAGTACGACAAGCTCATGGACGGTGCTGGGAGGGTGCAACGGGGCCTTGGGGTCATTGCTGACGCAGCAGAGAAGATAGAGATGCTGCTGACGTGGCGAGATCCAAGGTGAGGTCTAACCATTGCCTTCTCCCTCATCATCCCGTGCACCATGACCCACATCTTGCACCATGACCCACATCTTGCACCATGACCCACATCTTGCACCATGACCCACATCTTGCACCATGACCCACATCTTGCACCATGACCCACATCGTGCACCATGACCCACATCTTGCACCATGACCCACATCTTGCACCATGACCCACATCGTGCACCATGACCCACATCTTGCACCATGACCCACATCTTTCACACTCTTCACTTCCCGTTTCTTTCCCTTTCCGCATATCACACACGCTACCCACTGTCCCTTAATGCCACACCGCTGTTCTGCACTCTCTCCCCCCTTACCCCTCCACCCTCACCCCCCCAACACGTCCTCCCCTCCCATCGCCTCAGAGCCACACTCCTGCTCATGTCACCATGTGCAGCGCTCATGCTGCTGCTGCTGCTCTTTTGAGCCTCCTCGAAAGTCCCTCTCTGTTCATCCCACCCAAACCCCCCCTGCTCCCTTTCCCACCCCCTCAGAGCCACGTTCCTGCTCATGTCAGCGTGCACGGCGCTCATGGCTCTGCTGCTGCTGTTGCCCTTCCGCCCCGTGGCGCTAGCAGTGGGCTTCTGGGCGATGAGACACCCGCGTCTGCGCCGCATCACGCCCACCAAGGTCAAATGCTTCCTTGCTCGCCTGCCCACCCGCGCCGACACCATCTATTGAAGACTTCTGAGGCACCTCAAAAGGTGGGCTTCTGGGCGCTCAGTCACCCACACCCACACCTGTGCTGCATCACTCCCACCACCAAGGTGAAGTGCTTCCTTGCTCACCTGCCCACTCGCGCTGACACCATCTACGGGTGATGTGAGCAACGGAGGTGTGTTTGGGTGTGCGTGTCACTTCTCTGCTGCAAATGCTGCTGTGGGTACGTGTGTGAAGGGAGTTGGTGTGCTACAGTGCAATGAGAGTGGTGATAGTGTTGGCTCGGTACACGGGTCATGGGCTGCAATGTGTTTGTGTCAAAAGCACTCAGCGCAAGCACCACTCAAGTGGCATGCCGACAGCTTTCAAGCTGAAGCGCCTTACCTTCTGTTACAACACTAATGATCTAATTGCATGGTATATACATGTATAATCTACAGGTATGTACGGTATATATCCACCTCACAGCCAACTGCCACCAAGACCAAGAAGCATCCCTTCAACCTCAACCCCTCTTCATTCAGCCACCAATCCTGGCCTTGCGGTCGCTGCCTGTAGTGCCTCTCCCTGCCTGCCCCACATGCTCCATGCCACCACTGCCCACACCAGTCACACTTGCGGCACCCACGCCACCCTTTGCCTTCCGCTCCTGCCCCTGCAGCTGGCACTCCTTGAGCTGCGTCTCGTACCCCATCCCCCTTTTAAACTGCTCCGCTAAGCGATCCACAGCGAGCTCAGGACCCGTGAGGTCGGCTCGCAGCTGCCTCCTTTCTTCCAGCTGCACCCTGTACCGCTGCTCCACCACTGGGGAAGGGGAGGGAGAGAGTGGGGACATCGGGAAGGGAGGAGAGGGACATGGAGAGTTGGAGATTGCGTAAGGCAGGGTGAGTGAGAGTGAGTGGGCTGAAAGAAGAGATGACAGTGCCAGTAGCAATCACAGGCCAGAAACATTTCCGGTTGGTTTTCAGAAGCAATCAGCAGCGCACCTTTGGACAGTTCCAGTTTCAGCTGCCCGTCAGCAAAGAACGCCCCCATGAGCTGTGGCACGCCCAGCGGCAACGCGTCACCCTTATCAAACTGCCAGAAGTGCCACGTCTTGCCGAAAGTCTTCACGAGCTTGCTCATCACAGGCAGCTCTGCCACTGCCGGCATGCCCGGCATGATGAGCATCCCGCTCTTGACCTCATACTCGTGCGAGTGCCACATGCGCTGCTCGTCCTCGGGCAGCGAGAGGAAGATCTTTTCAGAGACGATGAATTTGACGCTGATAAGGCGCGCGGAGGGCTGGTCGGAGTCGTAGACGAGGCACTGGTGCACGTCCTCGCTGACGTGCGAGCAGTAGTGGTACGCCTCGAATTGTCGCGTCATGTCGTTGGCATAGTAGTGGAACCTGGTGGGGTGTATGGTAGGGGGACAACGAAGAACAGTACACGGATAGGCTGTTTGCATGGTTGCATGAGGGGGGCTGATCAGGGGGGTCGTAGACGAGGCACTGATGGACGTCCTCTGTGATGTGCGAGCAGTAATGGTGCGCCTCCACCTGCCGTGACATGTCGTTGGCATAGTAGTGGAATCTGATGGGGGAAATAGGCGTCAGTGCACCCTTTAGAGTTTGCATGGTCTCGAGGAGGGCTGGTCATGAGAGGGCTGGTCGGAGTCGTACACGAGGCACTGGTGCACGTCCTCTGGGACGTGCGAGCAATAGTGCGCCCTGCCGCGACATGTCGCTCGCGTAATAGTGGAACCTGATGGTGGATTGGGGGACAGAGCACGAAAGGACTCAAGCAGCTCGGTTTATCTGGCGAATCAGATAATAGAGGACTGACGCGCAGAAGTGTTGGCCGATCTGGCGGATGGGCGCGAACCGTTGCACGGCGCTCGCGCCCGTCTCCATCACCCTCGTCGTCACGCTCTTCGCCCCGCCCGGCACGTCCGAGAACTCCGACGCCGCCGCGCCGCCCGTCGACAAGGACTTGTGCGCCGCCATGACGTCGCAATGCGCTCGCGAGGAACGATTTGGAAAGTTGCGCAGAATAGCGTTGATGGACAGGAAACACAGCGTCGCACGCTTGAGAGGGAAGCTGATCGCTAAATGATACAGCAGGTCGAGGAGTTGAGCAAGAACCTGATCGGGAGATCGGGAGATGGTTCACGGCTTGCCCCGGGGGAGCTGCTCCAGCAGCGTGCATGCGGAAGCGTCCGCAGTATGGCGTGCATGCAGGTGAGTGTGATGTTCGATGTGCACGTGGTGGAGTGGAGAGTGGGTGGGATGGTTGGAGGAGGCGGCAAAATGTGGGGCGCGGAATGGAATATGATCACATGAGGGGTCAGACGAGATTACGAGGGGGACGGGCCGCAATCAGTTTGCAATTTCATGACATTTGTGAATGGGCGGGTCGCGACTTACAATGTGTGGGTTGATCCGCTTAAAGCCCGCGGCCCAAATCGCGGGCCGCGCGGGTCAAGCTTTTAAAGCCAGGATCTCAAGAGAATTGGCCTTCAATTGCAAAACACTTGCAGCGCTTGTTACCCTATTTTTGTAGGCGAATTGACTGGCTGGTTAGGAAAGTGAGCGTGCGGCACACCCACGATTTTGCCCCTAGAGCAAATGCAAAACATTTTGCTGGTACATGAGATTGTTGTGTGTGACGAGAAATTGCAGGCATTGGAGCTTCGTCACCGAACCAGTTTCCGAGCCTTGCTTGGTTCGGACTGAACTTGCGATTTGTCTTTACTTCGCACCCCTCGCTTCACACCTCGTCAGATTGTTCACCTCGCTAACCAATCGCAGCCCAGCTCCCCTCACCAACTGCAAAACAATTGAACTACTTGAGATCCTGGCTTTAAAACTTGACGAACTAGTGTTTGCAAGGTTTTAAAAAAAGCGCGCCTGCAATTTGGGACTTTCGGGGACTGAACCAACTCCCAGGGCGAAATAACCGAAATCGATAACGTTCGCCAAACCCCAGACCAGAAAAACCCCCTCGCGTCAAGCTTTTAAAAGTTGTGCAATTTGGGCTGCCGGCTTTAAGGTTCAATGTATATGTACTTGCAAATAAAGATGCTTACACTACAATTACAATCAATACAATATGAGCCACAATCCCACAACACCATCACATTGAAGCAATGCTATCTGCGACCACTAGAATCTCCAAGCAACATACAGTCCGATTCAGAAGCTGCCTCGAACGTAACGCCTGACTGTTGCTCCTCACGATTTGCTTTCGCTCCAACTCCAGACATCCCATCCAACACGGCTCCATGTGCAAATATCCCATCATTTGGCAATGAGCCCACCATGACAGGAGGCGACTGTCCCTCGCATGCCGAGAGCACCGCATCACCTGCACCTGCTCGCATCAACCCCTCTGCCTCCCCCGGACACTCCATTGGCACCACCCTGCTGCTACCCTTCTCGCTCAGCCCCTTCCCCAGCAGCAACCCATTCTCACTGTCAGCCACAGCACCATCCCCATCAACCACATCCCGAACACCAGCCTGACCGTCCTCCTTCCCACTCGCTCCCTTACTTGCCGCCCCATCAAACCCCTCCTCGCCCTCACTGCCCTCATCCTCGTCCATAAGAGCCACGTCTGGCAGGCCCGGGTCCTGAGTGAACTTCAACACGCCGTGCTGCTTCGCCCACATGAGTAGTGGGTACAGCAGCAGACCCACCAACGCCGCTATGGAGCTGCCATGACGGAGGTGGAGAGGGGATGGATGGAGGAGTGAGCAAGAAAAGGGTGGGTGAGATAGTGGGACTGAAACACCATCATGAGTAGCGGGTACAGCAGCAGTCCCACGAACGCTGCTATGGAGCTGCCAGGGAAATGGGGCAGGGGATGGCACGATGGATGGAGAATGGGGGTAAAAAGGCGGTGGGTGAGATGGTGGGAATGAGACTTTGAGACGAATATGAAGAGGATGTAAGAGCAGCGCGAGATCTTGTGTGAAGGGGGACAGGGAAGGGAAGCTGGCAATGGCAAATGCAGAACTCTCATTGACGCACCTCATGCCTCCCACCCTACAATTCCCATTTCACACCGCCCACCACCCACCTCCCACCTCCCGGATTGCACCCCACACCTCACGCCCGATGCCTCACCTGGCAATGACGGTCTGCCAGGAGGCGAGCACCATGACGAGAATCAGCAACAGCGAGGGCGGCAGACACAGGAGCACTGCTCCCATAGTGTCCACCGGGATCCTGCTAAGTGAAAAGCGGTGCACGAGAGAGAAGCAGTGGCCATGTGTGGGCATGGAGGAGGGCCATGGAGGAGAGGGCATGGAGGAGGAAACATGGGGGGAAAGGCATGCGGGAGAATGCATGGGGGAAAAGGCATGGGGAAGGGGGAGGAGCGGGTAGGGAGGGGGGAGAGGACAAAAGATATGATTTAAACCACATCGAGATAGAAAAGGGCCACTTGTTAGGCAAGGCATGATTGACGCAACAAGGTTTGAGACGTCTCAAAGCAAGGCATGATTGACGCAACAAGGTTTGAGACGTCTCAAAGCAAGGCATGACTGACGCAACAAGGTTTGAGACGTCTCAAAGCAAGGCATGATTGACGCAACAAGGTTTGAGACGTCTCAAAGCAAGGCATGATTGACGCAACAAGGTTTGAGACGTCTCAAAGCAAGGCATGATTGACTCAACAAGGTTTGAGACGTCTCAAAGCAAGGCATGACTGACGCAACAAGGTTTGAGACGTCTCAAAGCAAGGCATGATTGACGCAACAAGGTTTGAGACGTCTCAAAGCAAGGCATGATTGACGCAACAAGGTTTGAGACGTCTCAAAGCAAGGCATGACTGACGCAACAAGGTTTGAGACGTCTCAAAGCAAGGCATGATTGACGCAACAAGGTTTGAGACGTCTCAAAGCAAGGCATGATTGACGCAACAAGGTTTGAGACGTCTCAAAGCAAGGCATGATTGACTCAACAAGGTTTGAGACGTCTCAAAGCAAGGCATGACTGACGCAACAAGGTTTGAGACGTCTCAAAGCAAGGCATGATTGACGCAACAAGGTTTGAGACGTCTCAAAGCAAGGCATGATTGACGCAACAAGGTTTGAGACGTCTCAAAGCAAGGCATGATTGACGCAACAAGGTTTGAGACGTCTCAAAGCAAGGCATGATTGACGCAACAAGGTTTGAGACGTCTCAAAGCAAGGCATGATTGACGCAACAAGGTTTCAGACGTCTCAAAGCAAGGCATGATTGACGCAACAAGGTTTGAGACGTCTCAAAGCAAGGCATGATTGACACAACAAGGTTTGAGACGTCTCAAAGCAAGGCATGATTGACGCAACAAGGTTTGAGACGTCTCAAAGCAAGGCATGATTGACGCAACAAGGTTTGAGACGTCTCAAAGCAAGGCATGATTGACGCAACAAGGTTGAGAGCACACGAGCACGTGCCTGTATGGCCGGGGCAGTTCCGGCTGTGTGACCCGGAGCGCCACAAAGGCCCCGAACTCGAGCAGCATGCCGAAGCAGTAGAGGAAGTTGAGGAATTCGACGATCTGCTGGAAGCTCATCCACGACAGCAGCAGGATGCCCGTCGCGCTGCAGAGTATGCCCAGCACGGGCGTGCCGTGCCGCGAGCGGTACGTGAACACCTCGGGCAGCATGCCGCGCTCTGCCATCCCCAGCAGCTGAAACGCGTCGCTGCGTGGGTGCGAGGAGGGGGGGAGGGAGGGACAGAGGGAAAAGGGGAGGGAGGGAGGGAGAAAGGGAGAGAGGTAGAGATGGAGGAGGGAGGGAGGGAGGGAGGGAGGGAGGGAGGGAGGGAGGGAGGGAGGGAGGGAGGGAGGGAGGGAGGGAGGGAGGGAGGGAGGGAGGGAGGGAGGGAGGGAGGGAGGGAGGGAGGGAGGGAGAGAGAGGGAGGGAGGGAAAGGAGGCAGGTAAAAAATATGAAACAAAGGCAAACAACGCAAACAGCAGCCACGATGTAGGAGCAGAAACAGCAGCAGTCGAGCCACTTGCCTCCGGGACGACTTTTAAGAATCGACTCAGAACTCATCACGGCCCAAATTCCATGCATCTTCACCTCGAACACGCACCTGCTCATCTCAGCCTCAAATGCACCCATGTTCGACAGTGCAGCAGAGAATGCGATCCACCAGGCCAGCCAGCCAGCAGACCCCCAACTGACATTTCAGTCACCTGCTCAAAGAATCATTCCCACAATTCAATGGACACACCTGCTCATCTCGGCCTCGAACGCGCCCATGTTAGACAGCGCAGCGGCACATGCGATCCACCAAGCGAGCCAGCCACCTCCAATGGCGCGACCCACCACGGCCAGGTACCCATCGTCCCAGCCGTCCGGGGAGAAGGGCACGGCACCTGTGCCTGTCAGCAGTGGCACGAGGTACGACACCACCACCAGCACCACCGCCCCCATCAGCGCTCGCGGGAAGGTGCGCTTCGGCTCCTCTATCTCGCCTGCTAGCGTGCTGTGCAGGGGGGGCAGGGAGGGGGGAGGAGCGGGGAAGGTGGGGGGGGAGGGGGGGGGGGGGTTGGGTGGGGGGTTTGTCCGGTGTGTGCAGAATGGCACACACATAGCAGAAGAGGGTAGAGCTGATGCAGAAAGGAGGGTGGATGGTGAAGAAAGTTGAAAACAGTGAGCGCGACAGCCGTGGGTGAAACGGAGACAACAGAAAGCCCACCTGATACAGTCCCCAGCTGATAAGAGTCCACACACCGGAAAGAGTCCCAGTAGTTGAGAAAGGCACACTTGACGGAGCACCCACCTGACAGAGTCCCAGTAGTTGAGGTTCCAGAAGAGCGTGTTGAAGTACCCCCGCCACTGCACTCGGTTCAAATCCACCACCAGCCTGCCACCCAAGCACACAAGTCATGCCCCCAACCCGCCCGCACCCCGCAAACAGAAGGATAGAAATGAGACGGCGGGTTTTGAGGTGCCTCAGAAGAGTGTGTTGAAGTAACCCCGCCAGTGCACGCGGTTTAAATCCACCACCAGCCTGCAACCACGCACGCATAGCCATACCCCCCCACCAGCATCCCGCAAACAGAGAGCTGGAAGTTAAACGAAGGGCTGGAAATTGTTCTTGGAACCTGCTGGTGGAAAGGAGCATAAGGAGGAGGAGGCACGTGAGGACTCGTGTGACCCGCGGGTCAATTGCAGCCGATTCCACCGCCCGAGCGCGGCTGGAAGCAGGTTACCATGAATTTCGTCACGGGGTTACCTTCGAACCCTGGGGGTAACGACGCGGTAATGGTCGTCGTTGACAGACTGACAAAAGTGGCTCACTTCGCTGCGTGCAGGAAATCGATCTCAGCCGAAGAAACCGCTCGCCTGTTCATCGCGGCCGTCGTTCGACTGCACGGGATACCAGCCGCAATAATCAGCGACCGTGACACGAAGTTTACCTGCAACTTCTAGAAGAAACTTTCGGAGCAGTTTGGGACCAGGCTACAGTTCAGCTCATCGTACCACCCCGAGACCGACGGTCAAACGGAGCGGACGAATCAGACCATGGAGCAGCTGATGTGTGCCACATGTGACGACCCGACAACATGGGAGCAGCAGCTGCCGCTGATCGAGTTCGCCTACAACAACGCCACATCAGCGACGACGCAGCAGTCCCCGTTTTACATGAACTACGGGAAAAATCCAACAGTGCCCATGACGCCGAACCCGGACAACCCCACGCCACGCGCCCAACAGTTCGCCGAGATGCTTTTTTTCTTCCTTCCCTTCCCAGCTCCGCCTTTCTCCCCCCCCTCCCCTCCTTCCCCTCCCCTGCCCTCCCATGCCCTCACCCGCACATTCCTGCCTTTCCCTTTCCTTCCCCTCTCCTCCCACCCAACACTGCTATTCAGCAACCATGCCCCCAGGCAATGTAGAAACCAGCGGGCGGGTTGGATCTTGGGGATGGCGAGAAGCACCATCACAACAAAGGGCAGCAGCCCTTTCCTTCCCCTTCCCTCTCCTAACCTCCCACCCCACCCTGCTACTCAGCAACCAAGCCCCCCCCTCCCCACTCCTTAATGACGGACCAGCGGGCAGGTTGGATTTTGGGGATGGCGAGCAGCGCCATCACCACAAAGGGCAGCAGCCCAAACACTGCGAGCGCGATGGCAGTGGCGCCCACTATGGTGAGCCCACGGTAGTTCACGTATGTCAGCACCTAGCGGCGGGGGGGGAGTGGGGGACAGTCACATGGAGGAAGGATTCAGGGGATTTAAGTTTTTCAAAAGGTGCTTCCCACCCACACACTATGGTGAGCCCGCGGTAATTCACGTATGTCAGCAGCTGGCCGGGGGGAGGAATGGACAGGGCAGTCCCCAAGAGAAAGGCTTGGGAGGAGTTCAAGGTTTAAAATTGGCTTTAAGTTTGGCGCCCACTATGGTGAGCCCTTGGTAGTCCGCGTATATAAAGAGTGGGAGAGGTGGGGAGCAGGGCATTCCGGCAAGAAGGGCTTGTGCTGATTTCTATACGGAAACACCTGTTGGCTTCAAGAAAACGGAGTGGTGAGAATGGAGTGATGATAACGCACAGGGGGGACAGGCGAGAGGAGGCAGGCAGCAGAGAGCGATGCACACGAGGCAACACAGTTGTGCAACACAGCATAGCTTCCCAATAAATCACAGGCCACGCTCACATAGAAGCGACCACGGAGGGATGGAACGAACCAGAGTCATGGCGAGCAAAGCAATCATGCGAGGCAAGCCGCCGCCAAACACAGGGAGCTCGCGCTTCAAGTAGTCGAGAAAGAGCAGCGGGTAGAGCGAGTTGTCTATCACGCCACTGAGCCACTTCCACCACCCCTCCTGGAAGCCCCAGAATGGGCCAAACGCCGCTGACACCCAGACCACGTAGCCCCCGTTCTCTGGGAAGGCTGTTCCTAGCTCCGCGGTGGTCAGGGCCTCTGGCACGCTCCAGATCTGCACGGCACGGGGTGGCGGGGGAAAGGGGGATGGCGGAGCGGGGAAGGGGGGTGGCGGAGCGGGGAACGGGGGTTGGCAGAGCAGGGAATGTGGGGTGGCGGAGTGGGGAAGGGGGGTGGCGGAGCAGGGAAGGGGGAAGAGGCGCAGGAGGGAAAAGGGGCAGGAGGGAGGGCAGGGGAATGAAATGGACTCTGTTTAGTCAAGGGTTAAGAGAGGAAGGAAAGCGAATGGCAAGCGGCGTCGGAAGATGGTGTGATGGGAGTGCGTGGTGATGGAATCAGTGGACCGACATGGAAAACTGTAGAGTGTTGACGAGATGAGAGTAGGAGCAAGGGGAGAATACATATGGATGCGCCGTGAGGACGGTGGGGTGGAGAGTGTAGTGTGTGAAGGGAGAGTGTGGTGTGTGGAGATAAGAGATGAAAGATGCGGAAGATGAGGAGGGTGTGGAGGCGAGAGCAGTGCGCACGAGGGGGAAGACGGTGAAGCCCAGGATGGCGAGCAGCGGCCCGCCGTACTTCACGGCGTCCTCCACGCCGTACGGCCCGCCGGACACCTGCACAGACGAACGGAAACGAGAAGACGGGAGAATAATATCAGGAAAAGGGGAGAAGAAGCAAAAGTAATGTAAGGAGGACAAACGAAGAGCCTTTGTCTTCGTCTGAAAACGCATGAAATGCATACCTAACCTAACCTAACCTCTCGTCCCATCAAATCAAGAATCGTGCCCTCCCATGGTGCTTGGCTGACCTCGAAGAAGATGAGCGCGATGAGCGGCAGCAGCGTCAGCTTCTGGCCGTGCGGCCCGTGGCTCTTCTCAAACTGCTCGTGCGCCGCGTCCTGCCGCACACACCGACGCGCAATAACGACAATCGAAACGGTAACCTAGTCTTTTAACGAGGACAGCAGGTATTGCGATATTAGGTCGTCTAAAAGGGAAAACGGCTCGTAGTAAACGACTGTGCGGTCGGATTGCGGGACAAGATCGCGGGTACCTCATTCGAAAGCGGAGCTCCCTGCGTGAGCCGCTCCTTTTCTCCCGATACTCGCGACCCCATCGCTGGTTGCGCGCGGCACCGCGACGCCTGGCAGTGGAATAACAGAATTAGGTTCGCCAGCAACGGTCACCGCGACTTCAGCCCATACTTGAATTCGAAATTACCTTTCCCTTGCTGGAAACAGCGTCGCTAGAGCATGGGCCAATCAGTGGCGTCGCTAACGACTCTACCATAGGAGATCGGCTTCTTGCGCGCTGCCGCACAAACGGCGGAGATTCAGTGGTTATTACTGACACCAGGATGGGCCGCGGGGTCTCAGGGGACGAATGGTGCATTCGTGAAAGCTCTCTGCTCCACACTTCCGCTGGGATGGCTGTGCGCGTGAGACTGGAGGAATAATCCAATCCCAATAAAAACGCTTCGTCGGAACTTATTTCCAGTTCCCAAAGCTCGTCAAACCGCCATGGAGGCTCGGGTCAGGCAGAATCGAGGAAGTGTATTATGGGTACTTGAAAAGTGTCGAGTGCATCTCGGCCGTCCGATGAAGAAGCCGGCCAATCCCGAGGAGTGCGCGGAGTACTGTAAGGGGCGCCGGGGACACACTGCGGAAGGCTTGCCGGGCTGTGCGATGAAGTCGATGAGCGCCGTGAAAGTGCGGCTGTCCTGGCTTTTTGGACACGTGGCAGGTATTGATTGCACGAATTTCACATGGGAGCTCCACCTCCATGGTTTTCCGTTTGGTTGGAACAACTCAATTACGGAACAAACTTTCACAAAGCCAACTACACAAAGCAGAGTCACTAGAAGGTGGATTATCCTTCACCCTTTCTCAACCTTCTCTAGTGTCTCCTTGAGAATCGCAGCACACTGTGCATATGCCCCTTCCAGATCCTTCACCAATTTCTGAGAGGTCCGCCGTTGCTTCTCAACAATCCTCTCCACTTCCCCCTTGAGGCGTTGCTCCAATTCTTCCACTGACACCACTACACCCGTATGCATTGCAGAAACCTTTACAAACTCTTCCAGGTGGCGAACGGCAGCCATTCCAGAAGCCATCACATCCACCAGCCCGTTAGCAGCAGCTCTCCGCACTTCAAACGTTTCTTCCCGTGTGAACCCCGACCAACGGGACCATTTAGCCTTCTTTCGCACTCCGCCATTTTCATCTCCCCCCAAGCCTGCCCCGTGATTAGCAGCTTCAGACACATCTGCATGGCGCCGCTTTTCGCATGCATTCCCTGGCAGGAAAACACGAATAGGCGCATGGATGACTGCCACATTCCATCAAAAAGGAGTGGGCGAATGGCGCAAGAGGTGGGGCAGACTGGGGGGTGAGCAGAAACGAGGAAGGGGGAGCATCAGAACGGGTTGAGTGCCCTAGGAGGCAAAGGACGGGACATGAGAAGGAGCACACACCAGAAACGCGAGGGTGAGTACGGGGAGTGATGCTGGGAGTCCTTGGAGCAGGGACGGTAGTAGCGGGTGAGGATGGTGCTGCAAGGTGATCATCCTCCTCCTCCCCCCTTCCTTCCTCCTCCTCCCCTTCCTCTTCCTCTTCTTCCTCTTCTTCCTCTTCTTCCTCTTCTTCCTCTTCTTCCTCCGCCTCCTCTTCCTCCGCCTCCTCTTCCTCCCCCTCCTCTTCCTCCCCCTCCTCTTCCTCCGCTTCCTCTTCCTCACTTTCCTCCTCACTCCCCTCCTCACTGCACTCCTCATTTGCATCACTTTCTATCCTGACCTCCCAAACACCGTCCTCCTCATTCTCCTCCTCCTCTTCCTCCTCGTCTTCTTCCTCCGATTCACTCCCCTCTTCCGATTCATTCCCCTCTTCCGATTCATTCCCCTCCTCTGATTCGACCATCCTCATCTCTTCTACTTCATCCTCATCCTCTTCCTCATCCTCTCCCTCATCCTCTTCCTCCTCTTCCTCCTCATCATCTGTATCATCAGCATCATCATTATCATCAGTATCATCAGTATCAGAAGACCCGCTAACATATTCCCCACAACTCCAATTCGCTTCGTCCCCTTCCTCACTCCACTCCCATTCCTCCTCTTGCCTCCTCATCCCCCTCCGTCCCGTTCCTCTCTCTACTCCCCTAAAGCTCTCCACTCCTCTGCCCCTCTCCACTCCCCTGCCCCTCGCCACTCCCCTGCTCACACTCAACCACCTCCCCATACTCAACCCCCTGCCCACACTCAACCCCCTACCACTACCTTCATCCCCTTCCCCTCTCCGCCTCTTGCCCTCCCCTCGCGTCACCCTCCGCCTTTCCGTCTCCTGCCCCTTTTCCCCCATGCCCTCCGCCTCCGCCACCTGCTGCTGCGCCTGCAGCGCCCTCAGCTCCCGCCACCGCCTCTTCATCCACGCACTCCGCGCGCGCCTCAGCGCATCAGAGCAAGGCCGTCGCGCCACCATGCCCGGCCACTCCCCCGCCTGTTTCCTGCGGCTCTTCGCTCTCCTCCTCCCCTCAACCGCCTCCTCCGCTCCTGAGATCCCTCGCTTCCGCCTTCCGCCCACGGCTTCCCCCCCACGCGCATCTCTCCCCCCCAGCGTTTCCCTTCCCCCCGCCGCTTTTCTCCCCCGCGCCACCTCTCTGCTCAACCCCGCCTCTCTCCCCCCCCCGTTTACGTGCCCAGCACGCATGGCTCCCCTCCCTTTTCTCCCTCCCCCTCCTACCCCTCTCCCATTCTCCTCCCGCTGTTGCCCTCCCGTGACTTCCCGGCGCTCTCTCGCGCGCGGCATTTCAGACCTACTACGGGATTTCCTTTTCCGGGCTCCCTTTTCCCAATCGCTCCGCTAATCCGTCTTTCCGCGCCCGTTCCCGTCACCAACCCGTATTTCTAGCCTTCTCTCCCGCGCTGTCTCCGCTTTCCCCCTCTCTTATCACCACCCCGTTAACAATACCCACCCTCGTTCCGTTCCGCCCCGCGCCGTGAACCGCGGACGGGACAAGCACCGCGTTCGTTACAAGATACCGCTGCTCCCTGCACACAGCGCACTCGTGTCGCTAAACTGTACGCCGTTGCAAAGAGGACCACCGAATCGCTTCAAACCACGTGCGGAGAAGAGCGCGCTGAGTCGAATGTGCGAATCTGGTCATAAAAGGGTGCTGAAGAAAGGAAATCGCGGTAATTGATCGCACAAGGACGACTTTCACGATGTATGCTGCTGCTACGGACGTCGCGCGCTACTACTGAATCACACGTGGAGCGAACAGAGAGTGGCGCTGGGTCATCGTCATACGCATTTAGGCGAATTGGAGAGCGTAGTATTTGAACGGAATCTCGTTTTAATCGCGATCCTTGCACATGGCGGAGGTGCAGGAAACAATCGCACGAGACGAGAATGTTTCATTTTCCTAGGATCTGGCAACTCTGTCCACTAATTAGGGATTTGCAGACGGTTGCTGGTAACATGTATTTTGGCAGGAACATTAAGAGTTGACAGCTCATTTACAGGTAGAATAGCATATATCAAATGCTAAGTTAAGCACATAAAAAAGGGAAATTTAAAAAAAAGGGGGAAAAAAAAACCTAACAGCCCGTCCAGGCTCACGAACTTCCCCCTGAACTTATCGGCACCCAATCCACAACACACACACACACACGGAGGTCACTGAACGTCACATCATATCCGGAAAGGTATTTCCCTGGTTGACATTCGAGCGACCTTGCGCCACCATAGCAGCACGCGCCTGCATCAACCCTGCCGGATGCAGCGCTTGGTCCATTACTCCCCACCCTGACATGTCACAGAACCGGTTGTCGACTTGCGCCGACGGCCCTTCCGCAGCCGCAGAGCGACCGCAACCACCGGCATAATAATGAGCATTCCTTCTGGCGATATCGCCTTGCCCGGGGACTACTTGCGTATCCTCCATCTCGTAATCAAACGGGTTGCTCCGCGGCTCCTGTTGCCCTAACTTGCTCTGCTGGTGCCGTCTCGACGACCGGGACTGAACCCCTCCGCCGGGCCCGCTGCTCACTTCATCCTCGCTATCGGAACTTCGCTGTTGGCTGTAAGCCGCGTCTGGCTGAGCCTGAACGCTGCTCTCACACGCAGCACCAAACGGACCGTTCGCACGAGGCAGGGAAGCGCCAGAACGACGCGCGGAGCGGACGCAATCCAGCGAGCTTCGTCGGAGTGATGGGTCGTCGTGAGGAGCGTACAAGGCTGCATAATCATTGCCGGACGGGCCACCTTGTTCCTCTTTAACCGTAGACTGTCTCCCCGCAGCAGAGCTTCGGCGGTGAGACGGCCGTTCAAGCTCCTCCAGTTGAACGGACTTCCGTCGCGACATAGTGGCTGGTGACGGAATGTCTTCTTCCATCGGAGCGGGGGCCTCAGGCTCCTGTGGCGAAGCAAAGGTTGCCATCGCCTTCTGCAGCTCTAGCCGCTGCCTTTGTGAGCGGTCTTTAGCGAGGAACCGAAACATGATTGCTTAACTGTGGTTAAACGGGACGAGGGGAGAATGTAATGGATCAAGCTATCTCAACACCAACTCAAGGCCTGCGAAAAGCAAATCTCGAGTACCGCCAATAAACTGATAGAAGATTGCTGAAAGTATACGACTGGAAAGTTGACTAAGCTGGTGCTGAATACCAGAAAGCTCTAGCACCTAAATAGATTGCAAGGAAATCGACAAGCGAAGTGGGGTTTACTGATTTGGCCACAGAGAAGCGGCGAAGGGAGGAGACTCGGTCAGTCACAGCCGCTGAGGTAAAACAAGTTAGGACAGTGCCACAGAGGCCCACACACAAAGGCCCACACAGCGGCAAGGTGGCTGGCACTGGCAGGATGAGGTGGCTGAAAGTGACCGAAGGGGTTTGGAGAAAATCGGGAAATTCGGTGAGGGGTTGGCTAGATGCTTGCTGGGTTTGTCGTTGCACAGGAGAGATCGAGGGTTTCGTTCTGTTCCCCGGAGACGTGCCACTTGCGGAGAATGTCCGCTCTGCTGCCGCTGCGATGCGATTTCGTGACGGTGTAGCACGTGACGGGGGAATGTGATGGGAAGTCAGCAAATCCCCTCAGCAAATCGCTACTCATCAGCGGTGAGCTGGCGAGCAGATGCAAGGAACGGCTACGATTCTTTGACGGAACATCGACGCTGTGTAATGAAGGGTTTGTGTCGAGATGCTTGGTAGGAGCTGCTGTGATTCTGCCAGCCAAACTAATCGCTGCCCGTTCCCAGATGGGCTAGTCGATACACTGATTCCATTAGGCCTGGCAAGAAAATGCTGCATCCGTGGCTTCATTGTGAGCACCCACGCCAACAACTGCACGATAGGGACAGATATTTGCCAATTCACAGAGGTTCTCAGAAATCAATAGTGGGATACACACCAGCAATAAACACGGTCAGGAGTGAAAGCAAGCTGGCAGAAATAAGTCAATAGTAACCATTATAGGACAAATCGAGCTTATATTGAATTGAGCTGCTTCCAGAATGTTATCATATGTCAATTACTGCATGAGCAAGTCAGATTGTGGGAAAAATCTGAGAGGCAGCTAAAGCTGCATTAAGTTGAGACTGCAAGATAAATCATTTAAAACTGAGGCTCTATTTTTTTCATTTGATGTGCATGTTAAGAAAAGATGTGTGATTCCATCCACTGAGGATCGTGATTCATGGTATCCTAGTAAAATGACTTATGACGGCCTATAATGCATCTCACGTTCATTCAATAAAATACAGGTGTAGTATGAGGTCAATATATGAGCCACAAAGGTTAAAATTTTAACAGCTATACCAAGTTTACTGTATTGTGTGATTCCTTGGTTGAAGAATTTGAGCTGCTTGATTTATGCAGTTCTTCCACGTCAACAGGAGTCATTAAACCCTCGTTGTTACGTGTTCGCGTGAATCAGGTCGTCGTCAGCTCCCAACCAGGTGTTCGACGACTTTGTCGGGAGAGCATCGGCGCAGTAGGGCCAAGCTCCTAGCCAGTAGAAAGGCGAGGGAGATCCACGTTGCTATCCAGCTTGGCGAAATTCATCACCGTCAGCTTCATAATATCGTAAAATTTGCCTGTCTTCCTCCTCATCGCGCCCACCAACCTCCCAACTGGCCTCCATTCTCTTGATCTTACCACGCCCACCGCACCCCACCCCGCCATTCTCGCCGCCCCTTTCCTTTCACCCACCTGTTCTATCCCCTTCCCACACCTTCCCTTCCCTTCCTCGCTTCCAACACCTCAACAACTACTCTTGCTCATGTTTGTACGGTATAATACTGCTGTCCCCTGCCACTGACACTCGCACAAGTTCATACTATGTGTTAGTAACACAAGCCACGACAGCCCCCACTACTCGAGTCCACCTCGCGATCACTGCTGTTGTTACAAGTGAAGGATCGTAGTGGATAGCATAAGTCTGTCAAGTCTGAGAGAAGACAATGAAATCTTTGTAATGGCCTTGTTAGTAAGTTGAAAGAGAACAAGATGATTAAAGGATAGTGGTACAAAGATATAAACAGCAATCCTAGCTGGCCATGTACTCTGAGGGGTACATTCCCTTATTAACTGAATTGCATTGCAACAGTAACCACGACTATTGCTATTCTTGACCGTTACCGTGTTGCATCGCGTAACTTCCAAGTGCGGTTACTGGGCAGTCAAGGGTCACGACCGTTGACTGTTGACCTTCGGGTCGGCTGACGAAAGGGCTATGAGTTCCTGCTTCTGAGAGTTCCAAGAGATGAGCCCAGCAGGTTGGAGTTGAAAAATGAATCCTGTGCGAGAGCGTCTCTTGTCAATGTCTCCTGCGTGGTCTGCGTCTACGTAGCCATGGAGCTGCAGGGTAGCAGTTAGGTTAGCTTCGTAGGTGATCTTAGAAGTTAGGCATGGTTGAGTGTGGACTATCGAGATGGTGGTACAAAGGAAAATCAACCTAAGGGGTTGTACCCTACAATGTGTACCCCACTAAGCCTACCCAAAATATAACATAACTATACATATGTTTGACACACCCCCATAGGCAGAGTGGGGGAGAACAGAGGGTCACAAGACCAGTCAGGAAGTGCAAAGCAAGCTCAGGGTGGATCACAACGTCACCACGCAGTCTGAGCACAAGCAAGAAAGGCCACAAGGCCAGTCCACATGCAGAGATATATATGCAACAACAACAGTACAGTGAAATCTACCTACAAGAACAAGCATGCAGGAATACATATAAATCATGGTACAAACAAAGCCTACAGCAAGTGAGGAAGAGTGGGCACAAGGCCTAACAAAGTGCAGAAACGCTGATGATCACCAGGCAGAAGTGCCTTGGTGAATATATCAGCAGTGTTGGCCCGAGTGGCCACGTAGGTAAGACGAAGCTGGCCACGCTGCTGCAGCTCTCGAGCAAGAAAGTAACGGAGAGCGATGTGCTTCGTTCTGTGCTCCAGTCTGTGCTCCTGACACAAGGCAATGGCGGCCTTGTTGTCGACGTACAGCACTGGAGGAGAACGAGGCCGCTCTCCCAAGTCAGTCAGCAGGTAGGTGAGCCAGCGAAGCTCCTGTGCAGCCATGGCTGTGGCGTAGATCTCGGCCTCACAACTGGAGCCGAGAACTGAAGACGAGCGTGTAGAACGCCAAGAAACTGAACCAGAGCCAAGGCTGAAGGTGTAACCCTGTGACGACCGCTGCGTAGCCTGGTCGTCAACCCAAGAGGCGTCCGAGTGACCAGTGAGGACAACGTCACCCCGTCCTCCAAGCACGAGCCCCATGCCCGATGTACTGCACAAGTAGCGTAGTACCCTCTTAGCAGCATCCATGTGCACCTTTCGGTGCCGACCAGGAGCCACGTAGCGAGCCAGAAGGCCAAGAGGGTACGCAAGGTCAGGACGAGTGCAAGTCATCAGGTACATGAGGCAGCCCACTAACTCTGGGTAAGGACCACTCGGCTCTACGGACTCGTCCGAAGGTGGAGCTGAGAGCGAGTGACCTGTAGCCAGAGGAGTGGCCTGTGCTGAGGACCAGGTGAAACCAAAGCGCTGAAGGACCTGCTGCACCATGTGTGACTGAGTCAGTGTGATGGTGCGGCGTGCTCTGTCCCGGGTGATCTGCAAGCCAAGGTAGCTGCGCAGTTCACCCAGGTCTGTGCACGTGTGTCTCTTCTGCAGCTCCGACTTCACCAGGGCGAGAGCCTCAGTGTCAGCAGTGGCAAAGACCAAGTCGTCGACGTACATGAGAACGTAGAACGACGGCAGCGAAGTGTCGGTGCGCAAAAACAGCGACGGGTCAGCAGTCGACGGAGCAAACCCAAGAGCCGCAAGTGTCGTCCTGAGTGTGTCGTGCCACTCACGTGGAGCCTGGCGGAGACCGTAGACCGGCCGCCGGAGGCTCCACTGGGTACCAGGAGGGAACGACCCAGTGAAGCCAGGAGGGCGGCGCAGCCAAATCTCCTCGTGCAGGCTGCCCTGTAAGAAGGCTGTGCTGAAGTGAAGAGAGTGAAGCTCGTAGTCACGCTGAGCGGCAACGTGCAGCAGCACCCGAAGAGTGGTCATCTTCGGGGTGGGGGAGAAGGTCTGGAAGAAGTCAACTCCCTCTCGCTGACTGAAGCCTCGAGCCACGTAACGAGTCTTGAAGACAGGCGGAGAACCTGGCGGCCGCTTCACCCTGAAAATCCACATGCCACTGACGATGTTCGCCCCAAGAGGGGGAACCTCGTCGACGTAGGTGCCTGTGGACTTCCAGGATGCCATCTCTGCATCCATGGCTGTCTGCCACTGAGAGGAGTACTCACCCGCGATCGCCTCAGCGTAAGAGCGTGGGATAGGGATGTCTGGTGCATCCGGATCTCCCTCAGGGGCAAGCAGCATGGATACGAGCTGAGGCGCAGCGGCTGCAAGACACTCAAGGTCCTCCTGCCTGTCCTCAAGGACGTCCGTGCCAAGAGCACACTCACCCCCGACGGACGGAGGACAGACAGACGCAGTCTCAGCAACAAGACCGGCGGCGTAGTCTAGACGACAGTGAGCAGCAAAGGCAACAAGCTCAGTGACTAAGGCAGACGCAGCAGCAGACTCAAACGAAGGGTTAGTGACAACAGTGGCAAGCAGACGCGTGACAGTAGAGTGCTCAGCACGAAACCGGTCAGACGCAGGGTCAGCAACGACAGGCAGAGAGGACGCAGGGGGAGGCGGCAGAGGAACACGCGGTGAAGGAGAGGAAGGACGACGAACGACAAGGGGAGGGCCGGAGACAGCCGGCTGGCACTGACGAGGAACACGACGACCGGAACTGACAGGGGAGACAGGATGCGACACAGGCTCACGACGCTCTGCAAGGCCACCAGGCTGCTCTGTGTACGGAGAGGGAGCAGGCAGCGGTGAGCCAGGCTGTAACGGAAGACCAGTAGACGAGGGAAGACCGAGAACCTGGCGAAGTGCAGAGTCAGGTGGTGGCTGAGACGACGGAGACGGCGGAGCAAAGAACAGGCGTAGCTGAGTAGTGCCACCAGCAGCTCCAGCACCTCCAGCAGCTCCAGCACCTCCAGCAGCTCCAGCACCCCCAGTGGCTCCAGCACCTCCAGCAGCTCCAGTACCTCCAGCAGCTCCAGCACCCCCAGCAGCTCCAGCACCTCCAGTAGCTCTAGCACCTCCAGCAGCTCCACCACCAGCCCCAGCAGCTCCAGTACTCCCAGTACGAGCACCTCCGGGACCAGCGACACCAGCAGAAGAACCTGCAGCAGAAGAGCCCTGAGGTGTAGAAGTGGAACGCTGACGGCGACCGTACCAGTCGTGCAGCTGCTGGGAGGTGAGGGGCACACGCGGACGAAGACGGCTACTCCAGGGAGACCGCGTAACAGCAGTCTCAGAACTCTCGGGCGACTCACCCCCAGACTCAGCACCCCCACGCTCCGCACACATAGGCTCAGCACCCCCAGACGCAGCACCTCCAGACGCAGTACCACGAGACGCAGCACCTCCAAGCTCCTTACGCGCAGGCTCAGCACCTCCAGGCTCCACACGCTCAGCGCCCCCAGACTCAGCACCCCCAAGCTCCGCACCCCCAGGGACAGCACCACTCGCAGCAGGACCAGAGTCACCAGTGACCTCAACAGGCGCAGGCACAGGGGGGTCTACCTGAGAGACACCTGAAGGAGCAGGACCTGGCGCGGGGAGGGGGTCTACCTGGGGAGGACCTGGGGCGAGAAAGAGCGGCGGGGGGGGGGCGAGGAGCAGTGCGGTAGGGGAAGAGGCGGTAAAAGGGGACGGACTCGTCAAAGGTGACGTCCTGAGACGCAAAGACACGGCGCGAGGCGGGGTCGTAAAACTGCCAGCCAGGCGTGTCAGGGACAAAGCCAAGGAAGACGCAAGGAATGGCGCGAGGGGAGAGCTTGTCCGCGGTGGTATCGCGGACAAAGGCACGAGCACCCCAGACCCGGAAACGCGACGCGTCGCCAACCTTCCCCATCCACAGCAGTGTGGGCGAGGTCTCCGGCAAGGAGACACAGGGCCAAAGGTTGAGCTGATGCGCGGCGTACCGGACCGCAAACGGCCACAGAAAATGGGGGGCAGCCGCATGGATCATGGAGGTACGAGCGACCTCCATGACTAAGCCAATGCGGCGCTCAGCAACCCCATTCTGCTGCGGAGAGGCCGGAAGCGTGAAAGTCTGGCGGATGCCGTGCTCCGCACAGAAGGCTGCCAAGAGGTCTGAGGAGAACTCACCACCTCTGTCAAAGTGCAGACGCAGGACAGGAAAGTCCGACTGGAACCGCTCGCGGAGCTGGAGACGAGTAGCGCGGATCCAGGGGATCAAAACATCAGGGACATCCGCCTTGCGCTGCAAGGGGAAGACCGTGGTGTAGCGCGTGTAGTCGTCGACAACCAGCAGGAAGTACCGCTCGTGGCCCTGTCCACGGACGCGGGCTGGGCCCCACACGTCCAGGTGGAGAGTCTGCAGTGGAGCCTCTGTGGGAGGGAACGAGGAGGAGTGAGGAGCGGCGCGCTGCCGCCCCTCGACGCAGGGAATGCAGGGCGGTGCAGGCGAGGGAGGGAGGGGAGGCAGAGACCTGGGAAGACCAGAAACCAGGAAGCGGGAGTGCATGCTGCGTAGGCGAGGCAGGGAGGGGTGACCAAGGCGGTGGTGCCACAGGAGAGTGTCGTGCGACAGCCGGCGACACTCACACTGTGTAGCTACCTGAGCAGACGCGTGCAACTAGGGAGACAAAGGGGTGGAGCGTGACGCAGTGGTGAGGGTGTAGAGACTGGACCCTGGCGCACGAGCGAACGTGGCCAGGTGGCGACCAGTCTAGGAGCACGTGCAAATCGCCACACGCTGCCGGCCAGGGGTGAAGGTGTCAACCCCCGCATCCTGGAGGACAGCGTTACTCACCAAGTTCGTAGAGAACGAGGGGAGGTGGAGACCAGACAGCTCACCAGACGGGACCGCCGGACACGGAAGCACAGTGGAAGACCGTGCAAGCACTGGGCCCCCAGAGGGGTCAGCCAGTGAGACAGGAACAGGTGCAGGGAGGGGAGTGACTGTGGTACTGTCGCGAAAGAAACAGCGGGAAGCACCAGAGTCAAGTGTAAATGTGTGCAAAGCCTGTGCAGGCGCAGTACCAAGGGGAGCAGACTCACAAGCACCTAGTGCTGCAGGGGCTATACCAGGGGCTATACCAGGATCCGGCAGCACACACAAGTAGCAGTCACCCTCAGCACTAACAGACAAGGCATACATAGCAGCAAGAATTGCCTCATAGTCAAGATCAAAGATAGGTACATCACGTCTAAGCAAGTCTGCCCAGTTGGGGAACTCAGTAGCATCAGGAAACTTGGCGCGCCAGGCGTCGCTAAGCCGAGCGAAGCAGCGCTGCTCAGTGTGAAAACCTGTGCACTGGCGACCAGCGCGGGGACCTGTGCGGATGATATAGGGGCAGCGACCAGGACCCCCAGAAGCCCCACGCCCGGCATACCAGTCAAGAAGCTGCTGGGAAGTGGGGGTCTGGCGCTGACGCTGATGCTGCTGGCCCTGACCACCAATGCCACTACCGCCCCCTCCTCCCCCACCGCCGCTGCTGCCCCCTCCACCGCTCCCAGTGCCTCCGCCGCCCCCACCACCACCTCCACCGCCTCCACCCCCACGACCACCCCCACCACCTCCACCTCCCCCGCCGCCTGCACCACCGCCACCTCCACCGCCACCCCCACCGCCCCTGCCACCCCTGCCGCCCCTGCCGCTGCGACGCTTCCCACTAGGAGCGGAAGCAGCTCCGACCCCCTCAGCACCAAGGTAGTCGTGAGCAGCAGCTGCGGAGGCGTAGGAGGGGGTGAGAGGGGAGGGGGAGCACCCCTCAAAGAGGGGAGAGCGAGGGGTGCCACGAGCAGCACCTACAGCGAGGATGTTCTTCTCTGCTGCGAGGAGGTGCTTCTCGAAGTCGTCGACAGTGAGAGTGGTGGGGTCTAGCGCTAGGAAGTGGTCCCTGACAGAGCTAAGAGTGTCAGGGAGGCGGGTGACGAGGAAATAGAGAGTGAAGTACATCGGGGGGGGGGGTTTGCGGCGCAGAACTCGGCTGAAAGGGCGGCACGAAAGCGAGAGTCAGTAGCGCGCAGGTGAGAAACTAGGTCCTCAGCAGTGGTGAACGAGGAAAGATCGGGGAACAGGTACGGTAGCATGAGTCGACCTATGGCTGCAGTGGCCGGGGAGGAGTAGCGCGCAACTACAGCGTCGTACAGTGTCTTAGCAGTTCTGTGCTGGCTGAAATGCGCTCGCTCAGTAATCGGCAGGTGGTTCCTAATAGCTAGGCGTGCAGCAGCATCACGGGTCTGCCACTGGGAACGTTCTAGAGCAGGAGCATCAGCAGCAGGAGTAACGGCAGTGCCAGAGACGTAATCAAACAGGGAAACGCCCTCTTTGGCATCAGTCAGAAGGAACAGCTGGAGATCGTCTAACCACACAGTGAACTCGATGGGACGTCCGTCGGGCTCGAACGCTAGAACGTTAGGCGTCGCCATATTCGCAGGCAGGCGGCAGCAGGCAGCAAGCAGGCAGGCGGCAGCAGGCAGCAAGCAGCAGGCTGGCAGCAGGCAGGCAGCAGGCAGCAAGCAGGCAGGCAGGCAGGCGGCAGGCAGGCGGCAGCAGGCAGCAAGCAGGCAGGCGGCAGCAGGCAGCAAGCAGTATGCAGGCAGCTGGCAGGTAGCAGGCAGGCAGCAGCAGGCAGCAAGCAGGCAGGCGGCATCAGGCAGCAAGCAGTAGGCAGGCAGCAGGTAGGCTGCAGGCAGGCAGGCAGGCGGCAGGCAGGCGGCAGCAGGCAGCAAGCAGTAGGCAGGCAGCAGGCAGGCAGCAGGCAGGCTGCAGGCAGGTGGCAGCAGGTAGCAAGCAGTAGGCAGGCAGCAGGCAGGCAGCAGGCAGGCTGCAGGCAGGCGGCAGCAGGCAGCAAGCAGGCAGGCGGCAGTAGGCAGCAAGCAGTAGGCAGGCAGCAGGCAGGCAGCAGGCAAGCTGCAGGCAGGCGGCAACAGGCAGCAAGCAGGCAGGCAGGCAGGCAGCAGGTAGGCAGCAGGCAGGCTGCAGGCAGGCGGTAGCAGGCAGCAAGCAGGCAGGTGGCAGCAGGCAGCAAGCAGGCAGGCAGGCAGGCAGCAGGTAGGCAGCAGGCAGGAGCGGCCTGAGGGCTGCGTGAGACTGCTGGCTGCGTGTGGCGGCTTGCTGCATGAGGCTGCAGGTTGCACGTGGCTACTGGCAGCGCACGCAGCTGCAGGCTGCTCGTGGCGACGCGCGGGCTGGCAGCAGGCTGCGTGGGCGGCTGGCGCGGCGTGTGGGGCCTAAAACGGGCTACACGGTGCGTGGGGCCTAAAACGGGCTACACGGCGCGTAGGGCCTAAAACGGGCTACACGGACACGGCGCGCAGGGCCTAAGCAGGTGCGCACGGGCGGCTTACACGGCGCGCGGGCCGACGGCAGGCTGCGCGGGTGGCTGACGTGGCGCGCGGGGCCGAAAACGGGCTACGCGCGGGCTGCTTAAGTGGCGCGCACGGAAAAAAAAAAAGAGGCCGCGCGCGTGTAGCCGAGGCGCGCGCGGGCAGCAGGCAAGGCAGACGAAGTAATGCAGTAATCGGTGGGCCCTAATCTTAGGTCCTAACGACCTATGCTCTAGATACCATCTTAGAAGTTAGGCATGGTTGAGTGTGGACTATCGAGATGGTGGTACAAAGGAAAATCAACCTAAGGGGTTGTACCCTACAATGTGTACCCCACTAAGCCTACCCAAAATATAACATAACTATACATATGTTTGACAGGTGAGGCCGACGTCAGGAGTAGAGACGAAGAATTGAAGTGCTCGGTGTAGATCCAGTAAAGTATCCCCTTCAGGTCGCTTCAGGTACTGTGCGAGCTGGCTTGCAACGTAGGAGAGACCGGGCCGGCACGTGACGGCGGCGAACAGGAAACACCCCAGCTGCTGTTGATAGAGCCGATGATCGTCGATGGAGAGCGGTGTGGTATTTGGTTCGTGATTAGGAGGAGGAGTGCGGTAGGGAGTGGTGAGATTGATCGGCGCGACAACGAATTTCTTCGCGAGTGTTTCCGCATACTTGGCGGCAGAAAGTGTCAGAATGTTATGTTTCTCTAGTCTGCTGTGGGGTACTCTATAGTGAGTACAGCCCTGTTAGGGTTTGCTATATGTATCCCAATGTTTGCTAGTGAAACCCCCTTTTACTGTTTCATTCATTCGTTCCATATTCTAACATGGAATCAGAGCAGGTCGACCCTCCCGGGTCGATCCTGTGCATGGGCCTACCGTTAAACTTCCGCTTCTGTCATCGCGCCCGAGGCGCGCGTCGTTCATCTGCTTGCCGCGCGCTCATGGCGCGCGGCGGTTTTCTGCCCGTCGCGCCGCCCTGGGGGCAGCGCGGCGCCCTGTTCTGCCCGTCGTCCGCCCCGTGGCGCGCGACGGTGCCCTGCCCGTCGCGCGCCCCGGGGCGTGCGGCGGTTTCGTCGCCCGTCGCGGCGCCCCGGGGGCTCGTGCGCGGCCCTCCCGTCGCCCGTCGTGGCGCCATCGGGGGCCCGCGCTGCCCCTTCTGCAGCCCGCGTGCCACCCCTGCAGCCCGCGAGTCGCACCTCGCCGCCTCCTGTCCTCGTGCACCTTTGGGGTGGCGGGTCTGGGGGTGGCGGGTATGTGCACTGTCCCCTCCTCCTCCTCCGTCTCCTACTGCTGCAGCTGCCGCTGAGGGGGGTGGGTGTGTGGGAGACGAAGGAGTGGTACTAGGGGGGTGTGTCGTGGGAGTGAAACTAGGGGTACAGCAGGGGGTATGTGAAAGGGGGGTGGGACAGTTGGGGGAGGTTGAGCGGAGGCTGCCGTCTTGTCGTCCGCAACATCTGTAGTCCGGGGCTCTGCTTCTGGTAGCTCAGAGAGCCTGCTGCGCCTGTCGCCTGTGGGTCCGTTGGTCTTGTCGCTCAGAGTTAGCCACAGAGCCAGTTACTCCTGTAGTCCGGGGATACGGCCCTGGTAGCCACAGTGCGCGCCGCTCCTGTTGCCCGTGTGTCTGCAGCATCAGCCGTCGCCTCCTATCTCCTCTCCTCTCACAGTCCAGCCTCCTCCTCCTCACTTGCCCTTTGTGAATGCCTCTAGCTTTGCTTATATTTGTGAACTATAAACTGCTGCTTGTTGTGCTGATCATACCCCACTTTGACTATGGGGGTGTGTCAGAATGTTATGTTTCTCTAGTCTGCATTGGGGTACTCTATAGTGAGTACAGCCCTGTTAGGGTTGCTATATGTATCCCAATGTTTGCTAGTGAAACCCCCTTTTACTGTTTCATTCATTCGTTCCATATTCGAACAGAAAGGTGAATGGAGGTGGCGGACTGAGTGATATTGAGGCCATGGAAGCCCGCGACCGGCCCGTACCTAGCCCGCGCCTGGCCCCGTCTCTCGCCCGCGCCCGGCCCGTACCTAGCCCGCGACCGGCCCGTAACTCGCCCGCGCCCGGCCCGTACCTAGCCCGCGCCCGGCCCCGTCTCACGCCCGCGCCCAGCCCGTACCTAGCCCGCGCCCGGCCCCGTCTCTCGCCCGCGCCCGGCCCGTACCTAGCCCGCGACCGGCCCGTACCTAGCCCGCGCCCGGCCCGTACCTAGCCCGCGCCCGGCCCCGTCTCACGCCCGCGCCCGGCCCGTACCTAGCCCGCGAACGGCCCATACCTAGCCCGCGACCGGCCCATACCTAGCCCGCGACCAGCCCGTACCTAGCCTGCGCCTGGCCCCGTCTCTCGCCCGCGCCAGGCCCCGTACCTAGCCCGCGCCCGGCCCGTCCCTCGCCCAGTGCTCGGCCCCAGCCCTCGCCTAGCGCCAGCCCCCGTACCTAGCCCGCGCCCGGCCCGGTCCCTAGCCTTGCCTGGCCCCGTACCTAGCCCAGCGCCAGGCCCCGACCCTAGCCTGCGCCCGGCCCCGCCCCTCGCCCAGCGCCCAGCCCCGTCCCTTGCCCAGCGCCCGGCCCCGTACCTAGCCCGCGCCCGGCCCGGTCCCTAGCCCTGCCCGGCCCCGTACCTAGCCCAGCGCCCGACCCCGACCCTAGCCCGCGCCCGGTCCCGCCCCTCGCCCAGCGCCCGGCCCCGTCCCTCGCCCAGCGTCCGGCCCCGTACCTAGCCTGCGCCCGGCCCGGTCCCTAGCCCCGCCCGGCCCCGTACCTAGCCCAGCGCCCGGCCCTGTACCTAGCCCAAAGCCCGGCCCGGTCCCTAGCCACGCCCGGCCCCGTACCTAGCCCAACGCCCGGCCCTGTACCTAGCCTGCGCCGGCCCCGTACCTTGCCCGCTACTGCTACAGCTACTGCTACGGCCCGGTACTGTCACTGCTGCTACTGCCACAGCTGCTACTACTGCTATCCTGCGTACTGCACAGCTATGGCTTCGCTTCGGGTTCTCGCGTTTGATCATGAGGGCAGACCAATTCAGTTTGACACGTGGCTAGACGACCTGCAGCTGTACCTACTGAGCGATTCTAAGGACAGTGTCTCGCTGTTTGACCTAGCGTCAGGCGCCGCTACTGCCCCTCCCGCTACAGCTGACAGTTCGACTCGCTCACAGTGGCTTACTCGTGACGCTGCTGCCCGCTTAGCCATTCGCAACCACCTGCCATTAGCTGAATGTGCTCACTTCGGACAGCACAGGACAGCGCAGGCACTATACGACGCTGTAGTCGCTCGCTACTCCTCCCCTGCCACTGCTGCTCTAGGCCGCCTTCTTCTGCCCTACCCGTTCCCCGAGCTGTCCGCCTTTACCACAGTCGAGGACCTGGTTTCCCACCTTCGCGCTAGTGAAGCTCGCTACCGCGCTGCCGTTCCTGCTGAGTTCCTTGACAGGAACCCGCCCCCGATGTTCATCACTCTCTACTTTATAGTCACCCGCCTCCCTGACTCTCTTCGCTCTGTGAGGGACCACTTCCTCTCTCTTGACCCCACCTCCCTCACTGTTGACCTCCTCGAGCAGCATCTCCTCGCAGCTGAGACTAGTGCAGTTGCTGTAGGTGCTGCTTGTGGCACTCCGTGTCCGCCCTTCTTTGAGGGGTGTTCCCCCTCCCCCCTTGCCCCCTCCTACGCCTCTGCTGCTGCTGCAGACGTCTCTGTTGCTGAGGACGTCGGGGCTGCTTCTGCTAGTGTGAAGTGCCGCAGCAGCAAGGGCAAGGGTGGCCGGGGTGGTGGAGGTGGCAGCGGTGGTGGTGGAGGTGGCAGCGGGAGTGGTGGTGGGGGCAGCAGTGGCGGCGGAGCGACTGTTGGCGGGAGTGGGGGCTCTAGTGGCGGTGGTGGAGGCAGCGGTGGGAGTGGCGACAGTGGAGGCGGTGGGACTGGTAGCGGTGGGACTGGCGCTCGGCGTGTCCGTTCTGGGGGTGGCCAGCGTCAGCAGCAATAGCGTCAGAGCGAGACCCGTCTCCCCAGCAGCTTCGTGAGTGGTTTCTGCGTGGGGCGTCTGGGGGTAGTTGCTCGTATGTCATTCGCACGGGTGACCGTGCTGGTCAGACTTGCGGGCGGCTCCACACTCAGCATCGCTGCTTCTCCTGCCTTGACGATGCTTGGCGTGCTGAGTTTGGTGACGACGTCGAGCTCCCTCGCTGGGCAGATCTGCTTAAGTCAAGGATTGCTATTTTTGACCTAGACTTTGATGCTCTTCTTTCTCCTATATATGCTTTGTCTGTTAGTGCTGAGGGTGACTATTACCGGTGTGTGCCGCCTGACCCAAGTATAGCTGCTGCTGCTCTAGGTGCTAGTGAGTCTGGTACTCTCCCTGATACTGCGCCTGCTGAGGCCTTGCACACTTTCATGTTGGACTCCGGCGCCTCGCGCTGTTTCTTTCGTGACAGCACCACCCTCACTCATCTTCCTGCACCTGTCCCGGTCCGACTGGCTGACCCCTCCGGGGGACCGGTCGTGGCTCGTTCCACCACTATCCTCCCGTGTCCGGTGATTCCGTCTGGCTCACTGTCAGGTCTTCACCTCCCCTCGTTCTCTACGAACTTGGTGAGTACCGCTGCCCTCCAGGATGCGATGGTCACTACCACAACTCCTGGGGGTCAGCGTGTGTTGATCTGCACGTGCACACGGACGGGGCCTCACCTGGCTATGTTCACTTGTCAGCCAGGGTCGAGTCTGTACACACTCGCTACCGAGCCTCCTCAAGTAGCTGCGTCTGCTCAGGTGCCCGCGTCAGGTCAGGTTCCACCCCCTTGCTCGTGTCGCCTCCTGTCGCACCAGAATCTTCTGTGGCACCACCGTCTGGGTCACCCCTCCCTGCCTCGCCTTCGTGGCATGCACTCTCGTCTTCTTGTCTCTGGCCTCCCCAGGTCCCTGCCTCCCCTGCCGCCCTTGCCTGCCCCGCCCTGCCTCCCTTGCGTCGAGGGGCGGCAGCGCGCTGCTCCTCAATCCTCCTCGTTTCCCCCGACGACTGCTCCCCTGCAGACTCTCCACATGGACTTGTGGGGCCCAGCCCGCGTCAGTGGACAGAGCCGCGAGCGCTACTTTCTGCTGGTGGTTGACGACTACACGCGGTACACCACGGTCTTCCCCTTGCGCAGCAAGGGTCAGGTCGTTGATGTCTTGATCCCTTGGATCCGCACAGTCCGTCTCCAGCTCCGCGAGCGGTTCGGCCAGGACCTTCTTGTCCTGCGTCTGCAGTCTGACAGAGGTGGTGAGTTCTCCTCCACCCTCTTGCGGGACTTTTGTCATGGGGAGGGCATTATCCAGTCGTTCACGCTTCCGGACTCCCCTAAGCAAAATGGGATTGCTGAGCGCCGCATTGGCTTAGTCATGGAGGTCACTCGTACCTCCATGATCCATGCAGCTGCTCCCCATTTTCTGTGGCCGTTTGCGGTCCGGTACGCTGCGCATCAGCTCAACCTCTGGCCCCGTGTCTCCTTGTTGGAGACCTCGCCCACACTACGTTGGACGGGGGAGGTGTTAACGGGAATGAAGTGTTGGCCCCGCCCTCGCTTGGGCAACGCCGACGACTTGGTCGGATGTACGGGAGTAGCGGCCGACCATCCACAGCGGGAGAGCTGAACGACAGGCTTCGTCGAGCAGCAGGGGACCGCTGTGGTGTTGCTGTCGATCAGGGAGCTCGACAGCTGTAACTGACTGGTCTGGGCGACGGGTGGGCCGTCGACCAGGAGGGGCAGTTCGACCGGGAGGTCGACGGAGCAGTCCGTCGACCTGAGAAGTGAGCAGCCGTCGACGAGGGGAGCTCGTCGACAACAGCTGAGAGTTCTGGTCGACGGAAGGGGTCCGTCGACCAGGGGGTAGCTCGACGGGAGCTGTGGTCGACCAGGGGCACCCGGTGGTCAACCAGAGGCACTTGGTAGTCGACCAAAGCACCTAGGGTTGTCCAGGTCGACCAGGTAACCTGCTCGACGAGTTTTGCGGAGGCACGCGAACGTCGTCGAAGTCGCGATGGCGAAGGCGACTTCGGGTTGGTATCCAGAAGTCGATGTGGCTCGTCATGCGCAGGCAAAGGCCAACGGATGCGCAACGGTGCAAGTCGGGCCAATCATCTGCGTGCACCTGCGAGCGTGCGCACTGCTGTATTCTACGGGGCAACGCTGGATAGCCGCTCTGCTGCAGCGTTGGCACACCGTCGACTTGCTGTGTTGGCAGGTCGCCTTTCTGCAGTGCTGGCGCGGCTCCTCTACGCAACGCTGGCACGCGGTCGACCATGCTGTGCTGTCTGTCGACCAGGCTAGCTGCAGAGTTGCTAGGTGCCTGATGTAGTCTTTCTTGTCATTGCTTGTTCAACAATTATGTAACTCCAACTTTGCTAGTGAAAACTCTTGCCGATTTCTCCCGTAATTGTGCAAGCACTAAGGAACTAGGAAAGCTACGATCACTCCTAGTAGTTCGTGCCAACCTCGTAGTCTAGCTCACCACCGTTGTAGAGTGACTCTCCTCAGGAGGTTGGCGATGCGTCGGTGTTCTGGGTCTGGGGATCTCGTGCCTATGTTCGCGATACGTCAGCGGACAAGCTCTCCCCCCGTGCTATCCCCTGCGTCTTCTTTGGCTTTGTCCCCGACGCGCCTGGCTGGCAGTTTTACCACCCCACCTCGTGCCGTGTCTTCCCTTCTCAGGACGTCACGTTTGACGAGTCGGTTCCCTTTTACCGCCTCTTCCCCTACCGCTCTGCCCCTCCCTCGCCCTCGCCGCTCTTCCTTGCTCCTGGTCCTCCTCCGGTAGACCCCCTCCCGCCCCAGGGTCCTGCTCCCTCAGGTGTGTCTCAGGTAGACCCTCTCCCTGGTCCTGCGCCTCTTCAGGTAGCTGTCGTCTGAGGTCCTGCTCGAGGTGCTGCGTCTGGGGGTGCGGAGCCTGGGGGTGCGGAGTCTGAGGGTGCTGGGACTGGGGGTGCTGAGCCTGGGGGTGCTAAGACTGGGGGTGCTGAGCCTGGGGGTGTTGCGACTGGGGGTGGTGAGCTTGGGGGTGCTGAGCCTGAGGGTGTTGAGCCTGGGGGTGCTGCTTCGGAGGGTGTGGAGTCTGGAGGTGCGGAGCCTCAGGGTGCTGCTTCGTCTGGAGGTTCTGCTGGTGCTTCACCGAGCCTGTCTCCACAGCAGTTGCGTGAGTGGTTTGTCCGGAATACGCGCCTTCGGCGTGGAGCTTCTGGAGCTGGAGTTGCTGGCGCTGCTGGAGGTGGAGGTACTGGAGTTGCTGCTGGTGCTGGTGTTACTGGAGGTACTGCGACCGGTGGCCCTGGAGGTGCTCATACCCGGGGTACTGGAGCTTCCGGGACTGGTGGTGTTGAGGGTGCTGGAGCTGGAGACCTTTTGGAGTCTGGTACTACTGGCGCTGGTGGCGCTGGAGCTGGAGGACCTGGAGTTGGTGGCCCAGGCGCAGGAGGCGCTGGAGCTGGAGGCCCTGGTTTTGGAGGTGCTGACGCTGGAGGAGCAGGAGCTGTAGCCCCTGGTGGCGCTGTGCGGCCGTGACCGTACTTCTTTTCCCTGCTCCAGCAGGTTCTTAGTACCCCGCCTTCTGCTGACCGCCCTCCTCCCCTCCAGTGTCCCCCGCTTGACCGGTCGCTGCGGCCATTACACCCGGCCTCTCCACTGCCTGCTCCTTCTCCTTACACTGAGCAGTCTGGCGGTCTTACAGAGCGTCATGAGCCTGCGTCTCGTCCTGTCTCACCTGTTCGCACTACTCGTCACGTTCCTCGTTCGCGTCCTCCTCCTATCCCTGGCACGCACGCTATGACCCTTCGTCCTTCCTCTGTTCCTCTGCGTGTTCCTCTGCCAGCTCCTCCTGAGTCCTCTCTTCCTGAGGTCCCTGACCCTGAGTCTGACCGCGCTCGTGCTGCGAGTCCCACTGTCTCTCGTCTCCTCGCCACTGCTGTCACTGACCCTTCTTTTGAGTCTGCTGCTGCGTCTGCTCTCGTTGCTGAGCTGCTTGACTTTGCTGCTGCCTGTTGTCTAGACTACGCCTCTGCTCTTGTTGCTGATTCTACGTCTGCCAGTCCTCCGTCCGTCCGGGGTGAGTGTGCTCTTGGCACGGACGTCCTTGAGGACAGGCAGGAGGACTTTGAGTCTCTTGCAGCTGCTGTACCTCGTTTCGCTTCCATGTTGCTTGCCCCTGAGGGAGACTCGGATGCTCCAGACATCCCGACCCCGCGCTCTTACGCAGAGGCGATTACGGGTCCTTACTCCTCTCAGTGGCAGGCAGCCATGGATGCCGAGATGGCATCGTGGAAGTCCACAGGCACCTACGTCGACGAGGTTCCCCCACCTGGGGCGAACATAGTCGATGGCATGTGGATCTTCAGGGTGAAGCGGCCGCCGGGTTCTCCGCCTGCCTTCAAGGCGCGTTACGTTGCTCGTGGCTTCAGTCAACGACAGGGAGTTGACTACTTCCAGACCTTCTCCCCCACCCCGAAGATGACTACTCTTCGGGTGTTGCTGCACGTCGCTGCTCAGCGTGACTACGAGTTGCCCTCTCTGGACTTCAGCACAGCGTTCCTGCAGGGCAGCCTGCACAAGGAGATCTAGTTGCGCCGCCCACCCGGTTTCACTGAGTCTTTTCCTGCAGGTACTCATTGGAGTCTTCGGCGGCCAATCTACGGTCTTTGCCAGGCGCCTGGCGAGTGGCACGACACACTGAGGACTACGCTTGTGGCTCTTGGGTTTGCTCCTGCTACTGCTGACCCGTCGCTGTTTCTACGCACCGACACCTCGTTGCCGCCGTTCTACGTCCTTGTCTACGTCGACGACCTCGTCTTTGCCACTGCTGACACTGAGGCACTGACCCTTGTGAAGTCGGAGCTGCAGAAGAGACACACCTGTACTGACCTGGGTGAACTGCGCAGCTATCTTGGCTTGCAGATCACCCGGGACAGAGCACGGCGCACCATTACCCTGACTCAGTCACACATGGTGCACCAGGTCCTTCAGCGCTTCGGCTTCCAGTTCTCCTCGCCACAGCCCACTCCTCTGTCTACCAGCCACTTGCTCTCAGCTCCACCTTCGGACGAGTCCGTAGAGCCGAGTGGTCCGTACCCAGAGCTTGTGGGTTGCCTCATGTACCTGATGACATGCATTCGACCCGACCTCGCGTACCCTCTCAGCCTCCTGGCTCGTTACGTGGCTCCCGGCAGGCACCGAAAGGTGCACTGGGATGCTGCGAAGAGGGTACTGCGTTACTTGTGCAGTACGTCGGGCATGGGGCTCGTGCTTGGAGGACGGGGTCCAGTTGTCCTCACCGGTCACGCAGACGCCTCCTGGGTTGACGATTCAGCTACGCAGCGGTCGTGACAGGGTTACACCTTCAACCTTGGTTCCGGCTCTGTTTCTTGGCGGTCTAACCGCTCGTCTTCGGTTCTCAGCTCCAGTTGTGAGGCTGAGATCTACGCCGGGGCCATGGTTGCTCAGGAGCTACGCTGGCTTACCTACCTACTGACCGACTTGGGAGAGCAGCCTCGTTCGCCTCCAGTCCTGTACGTAGACAACAAGGCCATGATTGCCTTGTGTCAGGAGCACAGACTGGAGCACAGAACGAAGCACATCGCTCTGCCATACTTCCTTGCTCGAGAGTTGCAGCAGCGGGGCCAGCTCCGTCTTGCGTACGTGGCCACTCGGGCCAACACTTCTGATGTCTTCACCAAGGCACTTCCGCCTGGTGATCATCAGCGCTTTGTTACTGTGTTAGGCCTTGTGCCCACTTTGCCTCACTTACTTACTGCTTGACTCTGTTTGTACTGTGATCTATATATATACCTGCATGCTTGCACTTGCTAGGGTATGATCACTGTATTGTTTGTTCTCTTTATATAACTCTGCATGTGAACTGGCCTTGTGGCCCTTTGCTTGTGCTCGGACTGTGTGGTGACTTTGTGATCCACCTTGAGCTTGCTTTGCTTTTCTTGACTGGTCTTGTGACCACTTGTTCTCCCCCACTTTGCCTATGGGGGTGTGTCAAAATGTTATATAGCTTATATTGTGTAGGCTATAGTGGGGTAGCCCATAAGGGGTACAACCCAATTAGGGTTAGTACTTGTACCCAACTCTTTGCTAGTTCATTTATTCTCGTTCGTTATTTTCACAGGGCGGTCCTTGCAAGTCGACCCTGGGATGATCAATTCAGCAACGCGTTTCTTGGGCCTTATCAGCGCCCTCCCCGTGTTCCTCGTGCTGCGCTGCAGCCACCACCTATCGCTCGCTGCCTCTGCTGTCGCACACGCCGCCCATGTGACCATCGCCCAAGCCCCTGTCATCCTCTTTATTCTGCTCCTCTTTGTGCTTACAGCTTCGTTCCTGGGCCTCCCTTTCATTTATTTCCCTCGCTCTGGGGGCAACGTCGTCTTTTTCGTCCTCCTCATACTCACCTTCTTCTTTGTCATCCAACTGCTATCAGTTCTCCTCACCTACTCCACATCAGCTGTTTTCGCGCGGCTGTACGTCACGAGCAGCGGCAGCAGCACTAGCAGCAGGAGCAGCAAGGGCGGGTGAAAGAATGGAAGGCGTTACGCTGAGAGGCCAGCTAGAGCTCCTTCGATCGGCACTCTCCCTCGGTTGCACTTCGTCCCTGGGCACCTGCTGTGCCATTGCCTTTACCACCAGCACCATAACCCTTGTTAAGCTCATCCTCTCCGCCCTCTCCCTGGCCCTCTTCGGCCAAGGCGTGCAAGGCTGCCTGCTTGTAACGCTGCTGCACTGCACAGAGGTCGTCATCCAGTTCTTCCTCAGCTGCCTGGTCCTCCTCACCAATGCTATGAGCGGCCATGGTTTCACCCACTCTCTGCGTCTCTCTCTCGACGTCCTGCAGCGCTTCCTCGCGCCCATGGTCACGGCCAATGCTGCTGCGCTGGCCCTGCGCACCATGCTGATAATTCCCCTGGTCATCATAAATACAATTATCGGGCTATTTGGGGTGAGTACCGTACTAGGTTGCTGCATGCTTCTTCTGTGTTGTTACAACTTCCCTTCTGGCATATGGCATGTTGACAGTGTTGTTGCACTCCTCATAAAAGCACATTTGCAGTTTCTGACATGGATTCCTTATCGTCTCTATTCGTCTGCATGCCTATGCATATGTGGCGTTGTTCTCACTGGGACCTGTCCCTTATGCGGGTCTAGCGGTCATCATGATAGCATTCTTGATTGTTTTTGTGGTTTCACTTCTATCCGTTATAGCAATCTCCTTCGTCCTCACTACAGGGGTCGCCACTACAGTCCTGTGCTTTGCCTGGGATAAGAAGCTTGAACCAGAGGAGGGCTCCGATGCTGCTGGCCTGGTTGGTGGTGGTCCAATGTCCTCTGCTGATGTCAACGATACTAGTGCGGTGTAGAAGGGTGTAAATCCACCAACTTGTGGTTTTGATTTGCTGTGTTGTATGCTTACCGTATAATTGATTATTGAAAAAAAAAAAGAACTTAGGGCATGTTCCTACGGCCCCTTGTTAGGGCATCCTCTTATCAGCTTCGCATATTTTTTGTATGCACGTTATAGAACGCCTCTTGTCAGGCTTGTACCGTGAACGTGTACGAATGAAATTGATTGCACCATGTCGCTCAACATTGCAAAACCCACTGTGCACGTCCACAGAAAACGCGTAAGCGTCAGTGCATGATCCTCGCCCGTCACCTTAACCTGCGCACAACCGTGACGTGGCGAATGTGCAACGGGAAGCTTACGTGCTCAATGTTCACGATTCCCAACATTTATCGCATTTCCTGCCACACAGCCATCTAGAGCACCTGCACGTTGGACACTTTCCACAAACCACAGCAAACAACACCAACATCAAAGTGCATAGATCTGTCAATGCATACAAAACCGTGAGCAAGCTTCCTAACATCAACATCGCGCTTCAACAGCTAGCCATGGCATGCAAACGCAAAGGATCAGTTGGCGCAGCAGAGGACGAAGGGTGGAGTGTGGAGGACCTTGCCTATGTCAAATGGATGAACGCCGAAATCGCGGCTGAAAAACCAACCGCACGCCCGTTACGTAGTGTGGGAGCCGCTAGCTCAACCCCGAAGCAAGCGACCTTCTTGCCCCGTGGATATGACACTGACGACGAATACATTGAGAAGGATTTGGACGATGAGGACGATGCTGCCGGCTCTGATCGCGACGATCCCGTAGCAGCCTAGCCCGGTGGCGCTAAATATAACGGCCCTGATCAGGACAATGCAACAGCTGCTCAAGCCGATCACCAGCAAGCTGAGGCTGCCTCGCGCTCAGACGTGAAGCGGAAGGGAAAGGCTGCAGTGCACAGCCCTGCTAAGGTGACCAACAGCCTGAGGCCTGGCGCTCGTATCGAGTGGTCGCTAAAGGAATCGACCATCCTAGTTGCGGCTCGTTGGTTCACGAAGGACGAGCTGCAGCAAATGACCGGGAAGCAAGGCTCGCAATACTGGTTGCGTCTCTGCGAGCACATCAAGCTCCAGCACCCCGACTGGAGCCGTAACGCTACCGCGTGCACCAACCAGTGGAAACGGTTGAAGGCCTTGTGGAAGTAGGTGTCGAAGGGGGACTCAGCATCGGGTGGGGCGACTGTCATCAAGCCCCGTGGTGGGATTGGATGGTCCTATTCTAAAAGGACACTGCAGCGGTGGACCCTCACGCACTAGATGGTGGCGGTGCTGACGACGTCACCGTCGATCCAGGATTGAACATCCCTAAGCCCGCGAAAACCGATGCTACGACTACGACATGTGAGTTATTCATCAATGGGATGTGACTAAGTAGTTGTTCACCGTTTGCTATTGAACCAAAGTATGCAATCAAACACCCGGTTTCATACATTGCATTTCGATGGGTATACAACTTATTCATCCCAATGCCTTTGTGCCTGTAGTTCGTAGCACCTCTCCGAGCGCAAAACGTAGGATAAATGAGACAGCAATTATGGCGGCAGCTCAACTTTTGGCCGACACTCTCACGCGATGCTCAGAGGAGGGCGTCTCCCAGATCACCGAAGTAATCCGGGAGTGGATGGCAAGCCAGCAGTCTCAGACTAGTCGCCCGCTTCGCTTCTCCCGTGGACGTGGTGGCGGTGATGACGCTTGGCCGGACGACGACAATGCCACGCTCAGTGCCTAGGTTGAGGAGTGGCGTCGCGACAACGTCTCTTAAGGTATTGGTCATGCAGTGCCATTCCGAGCCTTTTATGGCGTTCCTTCAGTTCGAACGGCGTGACAATGTCACACGCCTCCCACTTATACTCTGCGAGTTCTCCGCGCGTCCACCACGGGTCCCGGTTGAGTGAAATAGCCGCCCATCTGATGTTCGGGGTCTTCATGCGTGGCCCTGCCATCCCAATGCCCATATTGTGCAGAATAACCACACAACTGGCGCCGGCAAGAACCCGCCAGAGCGCATAATCGTGACGGCCGGCAAACAGTCGATACCGGCCCTTGAACTGTCCGATCGTGCGCTCCACTGACATGCGGGTTGCAGATTGGCAGTAGTTGAACGTCTGCTGCCACTCGAGCATGAGGCGTCCAGACGGAGCGTGCAATGGCGTGAGGCAATAGGCGAGGAGGGGATAAGCCGCGTCGCCGACTAGCTGGTATGGGGCGATGTCACCATTTTCCAGTCGTTTGTAGAGGTTGGATTGTATGAACACCCGCTGGTCATGAGCTGTGCCCGGAAAGCCTATCAAATAATCCCATATAATTCCCCTAACGTCGCATGTTATATGCAGCTGTACGGCATACTATGATTTGCGCGTGTAATACTCTGATCGATGCCCTTCCATTCCCCGGATCTGGACATGGGTGCCATCAATAGCACTAATAACCGCTGGAACACCTTTGGTGCTTTTAAATTCCTCCGCCATGACCCGCATCTCTTCCTGCGTTGGAAATCGGACCCAGTCCTTTTAAAAAACGCGCGGAAAATTCATCAGAAACAAATCAACAAGCCTATGACATAGCGTTTTAGAGACCCCGAACGAAAATGCAAGATCGATGTACGCCATGGCGCTCGCGAAGTATTTTATGGGGATCAAAATAGCTACTCGGATGGGCAATGCGTGCCTATGTATGACTGGGTGCAATATATGGTGCATTCCTTCGCATATGAGGTTTAATATGGCCCGGTTTATGCGAAACAGATCAGTAAACGTCTCGTCCGACATCGATGCCATCTCATCCTCCCACACGTCTAGTCTCCGCCACCGTAATTCCCGGTTCCGCGTGCGCAGGTCACTTCGGGACTCTACACATGTCTCTTCCTGCTCCGCGGCGTCGATGTGCTCTAGCAGTTGAATGCAGGCCTTCGTGGCACAGTCTAAGAAGGAGCTGCAATAAAACGCATGCCATACTATTAGCAGACGTGGGAGGAACGGAACATCGGTCATAGTTATAGTACGCGTGCTAGTTAGAATAGTTGTTGCTTCTCTTGATGTTTTGTGCATGCTTTTATTTGTGGACCTTCGATGCTTGGATGAGACTACGTGGGTTGTTGAGTTTGTGTTTTGTGCAATGTGTTTTACTCTGATTGTCAGAATGTTATAGTGCTTACTTTTGTGTAGGCTATAGTGGGGTAGCCCATAAGGGGTACAACCCAATTAGGGTTAGTACTTGTACCACACTCTTTCATAGTTCATTCATTCTCGTTCGTTCTTTCTGACATGGTTTCAGAGCAGGTCCCTTCCTAGGACCGCTTTTTTTTGGGCCCACCACCTGCTGCCCTGCTAGCCACTCTCGACCCTAGGCCTCGGCCCGTAGCCTCGCGCCCGACGCCCCTAGGCCCCGGCCCCGTCGCCACCCCTAGCCCGGCCCGACGCCCCTAGGCCCGTCGCCCCTTGGCGTCGCCCCTAGCCCGACCCCCCGTCGCCCGTCGCCCCTAGCCCGGCACCCCGTCGCCCTAGGCCCGTCGCGACCCCCGTCGCCCGTCGCCCGTCGCGACCCCCTGTCGCCCGTCGTCCCGTAGCGACCCCCCGTCGCCCCTAGCGACCCCCCGTCGCCCGCTGCGACCCGTCGCCCCGGCCCGTTGCCCTGGCCCGTCGACCCTCGACCCGTCGCCCTAGGCCCGTCTGTCAAACTTATATATGCTATAGTCTATTTAGGCTGTAGTGGGGTAGTCCTTAGAGGGTACAACACTTTTGTGTTTCCAACTTGTACCCATCTCATTTCTAGTTCATTCATTCCACTCATTATTCTCACATGGTATAGAGCAGGTTCCCTAGTGGAACTTTTTTTTTTAGGGCCCACCACTACCAAAAGTTTTTTTTTTTTTCCTTACCTGCCCGAGGCGCGTTTCACTTCTGTCTTAGCAGCGCCCCGTGCGCCTGCCCTTCGCGGCCCTTCGAGGCCCCTTGCGCCCTTCGCGGCCCCTTAGCGGCCCTTTGCGGCCCCGTCACGGCCCTTCGCGGCCCCCGTTCGCGACCCTTTGCGGCCCCTCACGGCCCGTCGCGGCCCCTAGCGGCCCTTCGCGGCCCCCTCACGGCCCTTCGCGGCCCCTTGCGCGGCCCTTCGAGGCCCCTTCGTGGCCCTTCGCGGCCCCTTGCGCGGCCCTTCGAGGCCCCGTCGTGGCCCTTCGCGGCCCTCTGCGGCACTTCGCGGCCCCTTCCGGCCCTCTGCTGGCGCGCCCCCCCCCCCCCGCTGACGCGCCCCTGTAGCCGAGCCCCTGCCGGCCCCTGCACACGAACTGCTGGGGCGCCTCTGCCGGCCCCTGCAAACGGACCCTGCTGGAGCGGCCCCTGCTGGCGCACCCTTGCCGGCCCCTGCACGCGAGCCCCTACCGGCCCCTACTGGCGCGGCCCCAGCTGGCGCGCCTCTACCGGCCCCTCCTGGCGCGCCCCCTACAGTCCCGGCCCGCCCCTGCACCCGTTTCTGGTAAGCCGGGCAGCGCCACCCAGCCGAGCCGCGCTGCCCAGCCAAACCGCGCCGCCCAGCCGAGCCGCGCAGCCCAGCCGAGCCGCGCCGCCCAGCCGAGCCGCGCCGCCCGGCCGAGCCGCGCCGCCCAGCACTGACTTGCGCGTCTGCTGCTACTGCTGCTTCTGCTGCTACTGCTGCTACTGCTGCTACTGCTGCTACTGCTGCTACTGCTACTACTGCTGCTACTGCTACTATGGCTAGTCCGACTGTTCTCACCTTTGATGCTGAGGGACGTGCAGTTGATTTTGACGTATGGGTTGATGACCTACAGCTCTTTCTTCAGTGTGATTCTAGGGATGGGGTATCCCTTTTCGATCACACGTCAGGTGTTTCCACTGCTCCTGCTGCCACTGCTGACAGCACTGTTCGCTCGCAGTGGACCACTCGTGACGCTGTTGCTCGTCTTGCTGTTCGTAGTCACCTGCCGTCTGCTGAGCGCGCGCACTTTGGCCAGTACAAGACTGCTCAGTCTTTGTACGACGCTGTAGTTGCACGCTACTCCTCACCTGCCACTGCTGCCCTCAGCCGCCTCATGCTGCCGTACCTTTTCCCTGACCTTGCTGCTTTTGCCACTGTCGCCGACCTAGTTGCTCACCTTTGCGCTAGTGACGCCCGCTACCGCGCTGCCCTTCCCACTGAGTTCTGTGCCAAGAACCCCCCCCCCCATGTACATCACCCTTTACTACCTAGTCACTCGCCTCCCTGACTCTCTCTCTTCAGTCAGGGACCACTTTCTCTCCCTTTGCCCCACTGAGCTGACTGTCGACCTGCTAGAGGAGCGCCTTGCTGCAGCTGAGAAGAGTATCTTAGCTGTAGGTGCTTCTCGCGGCGACCGCCGCACCCCCTTCTTTGAGGGGTGTTCCCCTGTTCCCCTTCTCCCCTCTGTTGCTTCTGCTGCTGCTGTCGACCTCGTTGGCACTGAGGAGGTCGGCGCTGCGTCTGCCCATAGTGGGAGACACCGCACCAGCAAGGGCAAGGGGAGCAAGGGTGGTGGTGGGGGCGGCAGGGGCAGCGGTGGAGGGGGTGGAGGCGGCGGCGTAGGTGGCGGTGGAGGTGGGGGTGGTGCCGGGAGTGGAGGCGTCAGTGGCGGCAGTGGAGGTCGTGGCGGCGGTGGCGGAGGAGGTGGAGGCAGTGGCAGCGGCGGAGGTGGTGCTGGTCGAGGTGCAGCCGCGCAGCGTGGAGGCTTTGGTGGCAGCCAGCGCCAGCAGCAGCAGCGCACCCGTGAGACCCCGTCGGTTCAGCAGCTTCGTGAGTGGTACGCTGGGCGTGGGAGGTCTGGGGGTGCAGGTCCCTGCACTTACGTTCTTCGCACCGGCACTCGTAGTGGGGAGGTGTGTGGGCTTCCACACACCACGCAGCGCTGCTTCGGTCGCTTGACTGACGCTTGGCGTACCCAGTTTCCTGACGCCGTTGAGCTTCCTCGTTGGCATGATCAGCTTCTGCAGAATGTGCCTATCTTTGATCTAGACTTTGATGCTATCCTTGCTGCCATGTATGCTCTTGCTGATAGTGCTGAGGGTGACTGTTACCTGAGTGTCCCGCCCGACCCGGGCATTGCGGCTGCTGCTCTAGGTGCTAGTGCGTCTGCTGCTCCAGGTGCTGGTGTGTCTGCTGCTCCAGGTGCTGGTGCGTTTGCTCTCTCTGGTACAGCACCTACTGAGTCCTTCCACACTTTCACACTTGACTCTGGTGCTTCGCGCTCTTTCTTTAGAGACAGCACCACGCTCACGCCGCTCAGTCGGCCTGTTGCGGTCTCCCTGGCTGACCCCTCAGGTGGCCCAGTCCTTGCACACTCCTCTACAGTTTTACCGTGTCCTACGGCCCCGTCGGGCTTGCTGTCGGGACTCCACCTCCCCTCGTTCTCTACGAACTTGGTGAGTGGAGCTGACCTCCAGGACGCGTGGGTTGACCAGTTCACCCCTGGAGGTCAGCGTGTGACCCACTGCACTTGCTCTCGGACGGGCCGCCACCTGGCCACGTTCACCCGTCGGCCAGGGTCGAGTCTGTACACACTGACTACTGCACCTCCTCCGGTCCTTGCGTCTGGTCAGGTAGCTGCGTCTAGTCAGGTGTTTGCTGCCGCGTCCAGGTCTAGTCCTGCGTCTGCCCCCTGCTCGTGTCGTCCTCTGGCGCACGAGACTCTCCTTTGGCACCACCGCCTTGGTCACCCCTCCCTGCCTCGTCTTCGAGGTATGGCCTCCCGTGCTCTTGTCTCTGGACTCCCCAGGTCCCTCCCTTCCCTTCCTCCGGGGCCTGCCCCCATCTGTGTTCCTTGTGTCGAGGGCCGGCAGCGCGCCGCTCCCCACTCCTCCTCGTTTCCTCCGACTGAGGCCCCTCTGCAGACTCTTCACATGGACGTGTGGGGCCCAGCCCGCGTCCGTGGACAGGGTCACGAGCGCTACTTCCTGCTGGTCGTTGACGACTACTCGCGTTACACCACTGTCTTCCCCTTGCGCAGCAAGGGTGAGGTCACTGAGGTGTTGATCGACTGGATCCGCGGTGCTCGTCGCCAGCTCAGTGAGAGTTTCGGCTCAGACCTCCTTGTTCTGCATCTGCACTCAGACAGAGGTGGGGAGTTTTCCTCCGACCTCCTGAGAGCCTTCTGTCGTTCTGAGGGCATCCGCCAGACGTTCACGCTTCCGGCCTCCCCACAGCAAAATGGGATTGCTGAGCGCCGCATTGGCATGGTCATGGATGTCGCTCGTACGTCCATGATCCATGCGGCTGCTCCCCATTTTCTGTGGCCGTTCGCGGTTCAGTACGCTGCGCATCAGATCAACCTTCAGCCTCGTGTCTCCTTGCCGGAGACCACACCTACTCTGCGGTGGACGGGGAAGGTTGGCGATGCGTCCGCGTTCCGTGTCTGGGGATCTCGAGCTTTTGTCCGCGATACTACAGCGGACAAGCTGTCCTCCCGTGCCGTTCCCTGTGTCTTCCTTGGCTTCCCTCCTGACGCACCCGGGTGGCAGTTCTACCACCCCACCTCGCGTCGTGTACTGTCCTCTCAGGACGTCACGTTTGACGAGTCGGTGTCGTACTTCCGTCTTTTTCCCTACCGCACTGCCTCTCCCCCCCCCCCCCCCCCGCCGCTCTTCCTCGCACCAGGTACTCCCCCGGTAGACCCCCTCCCCCCCCAGGGACCTGCCCCCTCAGGTGTGTCCCAGGTAGACCCTGCCGAGCCGGTCGAGGTAGCTGTCGACTCAGGTGCTGCTAGGGGTGCTGAGCCTGCGGTTGCTGAGACTGGGGGTGCTGAGTCTGGGGGTGCTGAGTCTGGGCGTGCTGAGCCTGGGCGTGCTGAGCCTGGGCGTGTGGAGCCTGCGGTGCTGTGTCTGGAGGTGCTGAGCCTGCGCGTGCTGCGTCCGGAGGTGCTCTCTGTGTCCCGCCGCGGCGGGAGCCTCTCTCTCCACAGCAGCTTCGTGAGTGGTACTCTCGGCGCTGTCGCGGTGCTGCTGGTGCTTTTGGAGGTGCTACTGGAGCTGGAGGTACTGCTGGAGGTGCTGCTGGTGCTGGAGGTGCTGCTGGTGCCGGAGGTGCTGCTGGAGCTGCTGGAGGTGCTGCTGGTGCTGGAGGTGCTGCTGGATGTACTGCAGGTGCTGGAGGTGCTACTGGAGGTGCTGCTGGTGCTGGAGGTGATGCTGGAGCTTCTGGAGGTGCTGCTGGTGCTGGTGCTGCTGGAGGTGCTGCTGGTGCTGGTGCTGCTGGAGGTGCTGCTGGTGCTGGGGGTGCTGCTGGTGCTGGAGCTGCTGGAGGTGCTGCTAGGACTGGAGACCCTAGGGCTGAGGGTACCGGTTCTGTCTCTGCTGTTTCTGGAGGTGCTGTGCGGCCGCGGCCGTACTACGTTCCGCTACTTCAGCAGGTTCTTGGCTCCCCGCCTTCTCCTGGTCCTCCTCCTCCTCCTTCCCTGAGTCCACCGCCTGTCCCGTCTCAGTCGCAGTTACAGCCGGCCTCTCCCCTGCCTGGTCCTTCTCCTTACTCTGGACCGACTAGAGGTCTTACGGAGCGTCATGAGCCTGAGTCACGTCCTGTGTCGCCTGTGTCTCGTTCTACGTCGCCTGTCCGTTCTGTTCGCGCTGGTCGTGTTTCGCGTCCGCGTCCTCCTCCTGTCCCTGGCACTCACTCTATGACTCTGCGTCCTTCCACTGCTCCGCAGCGTGTCCCTCTGCCCTCTCCTCCTGCGTCCTCTCTTCCTGCCGGTCCGGACCCTGCGTCTGACTCCCTCCGTGCTGCTTGTCCAGCTGTCACGCGCTTTCTGGCCACTGCTGTCACTGACCCTTTGTTTGAGTCCACTGCTGCGTCTGCTCTCGTTACTGAGCTTGTTGACTTTGCTGCTACCTGTCGCCTAGACTTCGCCACTAGCCTTGTTGCTGAGTCTGCGTCTGTGTCTGTCTGTCCTCCGTCCGTCGGGGGTGAGTGTGCTCTTGGCACGGACGTTCTTGAGGACAGACAGGAGGAGTTTGAGTGCTTTGCTGCTTCTGTACCTCATCTCGTGTCCATGTTGCTTGCCCCTGAGGGAGACCCGGATGCACCAGACATCCCGACCCCGCGCTCTTACGCAGAGGCGATAGAGGGTCCCTACTCCTCTCAGTGGCAGGCAGCCATGGACGCCGAGATGGCTTCCTCGAAGTCCACAGGCACTTACGTCGACGAGGTTCCCCCACCTGGGGCGAACATCGTCAGTGGCATGTGGATCTTCAGGGTGAAGCGGTCGCCGGGTTCTCCGCCTGTCTTCAAGGCGCGTTACGTTGCTCGTGGCTTCAGACAGCGACAGGGAGTTGACTTCTTTCAGACCTTCTCCCCTACCCCGAAGATGACCACTCTTCGGGTACTGCTGCACGTTGCTGCTCAGTGTGACTACGAGCTCCACTCGCTTGACTTCAGCACAGCCTTCCTGCAGGGCAGCCTGCACGAGGAGATCTGGCTGCGCCGCCCACCTGGCTTCACTGGGTCGTTTCCTGCTGGTACCCAGTGGAGCCTCTGGCGGCCAGTCTACGGTCTCCGCCAGGCACCCCGTGAGTGGCGCGACACACTCAGGACGACTCTTGCTTCTCTTGGTTTTGCTCCTTCCACTGCTGACCCTTCTCTGTTTCTACGCACTGACACTACTCTGCAGCCGTTCTCCGTTCTTGTGTACGTAGACGACCTCGTCTTTGCTACTGCTGACACTGAGGCACTCGCCCACGTGAAGTCCGAGCTGCAGAAGAGACACACGTGCACAGACCTGGGTGAGCTGACAAGCTATCTTGGCTTGCGGATCACCCGGGACAGAGCACAGCGCACCATTACCTTGACTCAGTCACACATGGTGCAGCAGGTCCTTCAGCGCTTCGGCTTCACGTACTCCTCGCCACAGTCCACTCCTCTGCCTACCGGTCACTCGCTCTCAGCTCCACCTTCGGACGAGTCCGTAGAGCCGAGTGGCCCGTATCCAGAGCTTGTGGGCTGCCTCATGTACCTGATGACTTGCACACGACCTGACCTCGCATACCCTCTCAGCCTTCTGGCTCGCTACGTGGCTCCCGGTAGGCACCGAAAGGTGCACTGGGATGCTGCGAAGAGGGTGTTGCAATACTTGTGCAGTACATCGGGCATGGGGCTCGTGCTTGGAGGACGGGCTCGAGTTGTCCTCACTGGTCACGCTGACGCCTCCTGGGTTGACGACTTGGCTACGCAGCGGTCGTCACAGGGTTACACCTTCAGTCTTGGCTCCGGTTCTGTCTCTTGGCGGTCTACCCGCTCTTCTTCTGTTCTCAGCTCGAGTTGTGAGGCTGAGATCTACGCTGGGGCCATGGCTGCACAGGAGCTACGCTGGCTCACCTACCTGCTGACCGACTTGGGAGAGGCGCCTCGTTCTCGTCCAGTTCTGTACGTCGACAACAAGGCCATGCTGGCCTTGTGTCAGGAGCACAGATTGGAGTACAGAACGAAGCACATTGCTCTGCGCTACTTCCTTGCTCGAGAGTTGCAGCAGCGTGGCCAGCTTCGTCTTGCTTACGTGGCCTCTCAGGCCAACACTGCTGATGTTTTCACCAAGGCACTTCAGCCTTGTGATCATCAGCGTTTCTGTACTGTGTTAGGCCTTGTACCTACTGTGCCTCACTTACTGACTTCTTGACTCTGCTTGTACTGTACTCTATATACTTATACCTGCATGCTTACACTTGCTAGGTTGTGTTCACTGTATTGTTTACTTTCCATTATATAACTCTGCATGTGAACTGGCCTTGTGGCCCCTTTTTGCTTGCGCTCAGACTGCGTGGTGACTTTGTGATCCACCCTGAGCTTGCTTTGCTTTCTTGACTGGTCTTGTGACCCCTTGTTCTCCCCCACTTTGCCTATGGGGGTGTGTCAAACTTATATATGCTATAGTCTATTTAGGCTGTAGTGGGGTAGTCCTTAGAGGGTACAACACTTTTGTGTTTCCTACTTGTACCCATCTCATTTCTAGTTCATTCATTCCACTCATTATTCTCACACCGTCGCCCGTCACGGCCTGTCGCCCGTCGCCCCTAGCCTAGGCCCCGGCCCCACGGCCCCTCGCGACCCGTCACCCCTAGCCTAGGCCTAGGCCCCGCGGCCCGTCGCCCCGTCGCCCCTAGCCTAGGCCCCTCGGCCCCACGGCCCCTCGCAACCCGTCGCCCCTAGCCTAGGCCTAGGCCCGGCGGCCCCCCGTCGCCCTAGGCCACGTTGCCCCGCGGCCCCTCGGCCCTCGTCCCTCGACCCCTTAGCCCCTGGCCCCGCGGCCCCGTCGTCCCTAGGCCCCCGGCCCCTCGGCCCTATCTCTCCTAGCCCCGCGGCCCCGTTGCCCCTAGGCCCCCGGCCCCTCGGCCCCGTCTCTCCTGGCCCCGCGGCCCCGTCGCCCTAGGCCCCCGGCCCCTCGGCCCCTTCTCTCCTGGCCCCGCGGCCCCGTCGCCCTAGGCCCCCGGCCCCTCGGCCCCTTCTCTCCTGGACCCGTGGCTCCGTCGCCCCTTGGCCCCTGGCCCCTCGGCCCCTTCTCTCCTGGCCCCGCGGCCCCGTCGCCCTAGGCCCCTGGCCCCTCGGCCCCTTCTCACTTGGCCCAGCGGCCCGACACCCCTAGGCCCCTGGCCCCTCGGCCCCTAGGCCCCTCGGCTCCTGACCCCCCCTGCCCCTCGGCCCCTGCTGCTGCTCTTGCTACTGCTACTACTGCTGCTACTGCTACTACTGCCACTGCTGCTCCTGCGTACTTCGCCCCGATGGCTTCGCTTTGAGTTCTCGCGTTTGATCATGAGGGCAGACCGATTCAGTTTGACACGTGGCTTGACGATCTGCAGCTGTACCTACTGAGCGATTCTAAGGACAGTGTTTCGCTGTTTGACCTAGCGTCAGGCCCCGCTACTGCCCCTCCCACCATAGCTGACAGTGTGACTCGCTCACTGTGGCTTACTCGTGACGCTGCTGCCCGCTTAGCCATTCGCAACCACCTGCCGTTAGCCGAATGCGCTCACTTCGGACAGCACAGGACAGCACAGGCACTGTACGACGCTGTAGTCGCTCGCTACTCCTCGCCTACCACTGCTGCTCTAGGCCTCCTGCTACTGCCCTACCTGTTCCTCGAGCTGTCAGATCTTGCCACAGTAGAGGACCTGGTTTCCCACCTGCGCACTAGCGACGGTCGCTACCGTGCTACCGTCCCTGCTAAGTTCCTTGACAGGAACCAACCCCCGATGTTCATCACCCTCTACTTCATAGTCACTCGCCTCCCTGACTCTCTTCGCTCTGTCAGGGACAACTTTCTCTCCCTTGACCCCACTTCCCTCACTATTGACCTTCTCGAGCAGCATCTCTTCGCAGCTAAGACTAGTGCAGTCGCTGTAGGTGCTGCTCGTGGCACTCCGCGCCCGCCCTTCTTTGAGGGGTGCTCCCCCTCCCCCCTTGCCCCCTCCTACGCATCTGCTGCAGCTGCAGACATCTCCGTTGCTGAGGACGTCGGGGCTGCTTCTGCTAGTACGAAGCGCCGCAACAGCAAAGGCAAGGGTAGCAGGGATGGTGGAGGTGGCAGCTGTGGTGGTGGAAGTGGCAGCGGGAGTGGTGGTGGGGGCAGCAGTGGAGGTGGTGGCGGCGGTGGGACTGGTGGCAGGAGTGGGGGCTCTGGTGGTGGCGGTGGAGGTAGCGGTGGGAGTGGCGGCAGTGGAGGCGGTGGTACTGGTGGCAGCAGGACTGGACCTCGGCGTGGAGGCCCTGGTGGTGGCTAGCGGCAGCAGCAGCAGCGTCGGAGCGAGACCCAGTCGCCCCAGCAGCTCCGTTAGTGGTTGTTTCAGCGTGGGACGTCTGGGGGTAGTGATAGGTGCCCGTATGTCATTCTCACGGGTGACCGTGCTGGTCAGACATGCGGGAAGCTTCACACTCAGCACCGCTGCTTCTCCCACCTCGACGACGCCTGGCGTGCTGAGTTTGGTGACGAGGTCGAGCTCCCTTGCTGGGCATATTTACTTAAGTCTGGTGTTGCTATCTTTGACCTAGACTTTGATGTTATCCTTTCTGCTATGTATGCTTTATCTGTTAGTGCTGAGGGTGACTGTTACCGGTGTGTGCCGCCTGACCCCGGTATAGCCGCTGCTGCTCTAGGTGCTAGTGAGTCTATTCTCCCTGGTACTGTGCCTGCTGAGGCCTTGCACACATTCACGCTGGACTCAGGTGCCTCACGCTGTTCCTTTCGTGACAGCACCACTCTCACTCCTCTCCCTGCACCTGTCCCGGTCAGACTGTCTGACCCCTCTGGGGGCTCGGTCGTTGCCCGTTCCTCCACTGTCCTCCCGTGTCCGGCGGTTCCGTCCGGTTCACTGTCAGGTCTTCACCTCCCCTCGTTCTCTACGAACTTGGTGAGTACCGCTGCCCTTCAGGATGCGATGGTCACTACCACCACTCTTGGGGGTCAGCGTGTGTCGATCTGCACATGTACATGGACGGGTCGTCACCTGGCCACGTTCACTCGTCGGCCAGGGTCGAGTCTGTACACACTTGCTATCGAGCCTCCTCAAGTAGCTGCGTCTGCTCAGGTGCCCGCGTCAGGTCAGGTTCCACCCCCTTGCTCGTGTCGCCTCCTGTCGCACCAGAATCTTCTATGGCACCACCACCTTGGTCACCCCTCCCTGCCACGCCTGCGTGGCATGGATTCCCGTCTCCTTGTCTCTAGTCTCCCAGGTCTCTGCCTCCCCTCCCGCCCTTGCCTGCTCCGCCCTGCCTTCCTTGTGTCAAGGGGCGGCAGCGCGCCGCTCCTCACTCCTCCTCGTTTCCCCCGACCACTGCTCCCCTGCAGACTCTCCACATGGATGTGTGGGGCCCAGCCCGCGTCACTGGACAGGGCCGCGAGCGCTACTTTCTGCTGGTCGTTGACGACTACACGTGGTACACCACAGTCTTCCCCTTGCGCAGCAAGGGTCAGGTCGTTGATGTCTTGATCCCCTAGATCCGCACAGTTCCTCTCCAGCTCCACGAGCGGTTCACTACGGACCTTCCTGTCCTACGCCTGCACTCTGACAGAGGTGGTGAGTTCTCCTCCAACCTCTTGAGGGACTTTTGTCGTGGGGAGGGCATTCTCCAGTCGTTCACGCTTCCGGAATCCCCTTAGCAAAATGGGATTGCTGAGCGCCGCATTGGCTTAGTCATGGAGGTCGCTCGTACCTCCATGATCCATGCGGCTGCTCCCCATTTTCTGTGGCCGTTTGCGGGTCCAGTACGCTGCGCATCAGCTCAACCTCTGGCCACGTGTCTCCTTGCCGGAGACCTCGCCCACACTGCGTTGGACGGGGAAGGTTGGCGATGCGTCGGTGTTCCGGGGCTGGGGTTCTCGTGCCTTCTCCGCGATACGTCTGCGGACAAGCTCTCCACCCGCGCCATTCCCTGCGTCTTCCTTGGCTTTGTCCCTGACGCGCCTGGCTGGCAGTTTTACCACCCTACCTCGCGCCGTTTCCTCCCCTCTCAGGACGTCACGTTTGACGAGTCGGTTCCCTTTTACTGTCTCTTCCCCTATCACTCTGCCCCTCTCCCTCCCCCGCCGCTCTTCCTTGATCCAGGTCCCCCTTCGGTAGACCCCGTCCCTTCTCAGGGTCCTGCTCCCTCAGGTGTCTCTCAGGTAAACCCACCCCCTGGTGCTGTGCCTGGTGAGGTAGCTGTAGACTCAGGTGCTGCTGGAGGTACTGCGTCTGGGGGTGCTGAGCCTGGGGGTGCTGAGCCTAGGGGTGCTGAGCCTGGGGGTGCTGAGACTGGGGGTGCTGAGCCTGGGGGTGCAGAGACTGGGGGTGCTAAGCCTGGGGGTGCTGAGACTCGGGGTGCTGAGCCTTAGGGTGTTGAGCCTGGGGGTGCTGAGTTGGAGGGTGCGGAGTTTGGGGGTGCTGAGCCTCAGGGTGTTGCTTCGTCTGGAGGTTCTGCTGGTGCTTCGGCGAGACTGTCTCCGCAGCAGCTGCGTGAGTGGCTTGTTCGGCGCGCACGCCTTCGGAGTGGAGCTTTCGCAGCTTGAGGTGCTGGAGCCGCTGGAGGTGGAGGTGCTGGAGTTCCTGCTGGAGCTGGTGTTACTGGAGGTACTGCGGCTACTGATCCTGGAGGTGCTCGTACCCGGGGTACTGGAGCTGCCGGGACTGGTGGTGTTGGGGGCGCTGGAGCTAGAGACCCTACGGAGTCTGGAGCCGCTCGAGCTGGAGGCTCTGGCACTGGTGGAGCTGGAGCTGGAGGCACTGGAGTTGGAGGCGCTGGCGCGGGAGGCGCTGGAGCTGGAGGAGCTTGAGTTGTTGACCCTCGCGGCGCTGTGCGGCCGCGACCGTACTTCGTTCCCCTACTTCGGCAGGTTCTTGGTGTCCCGTCTTCTACTGGCCTTACTCCTCCCCTCCTGTGTCCACCGCCTGACCAGTCGCAGCTGCCGTTACTGCCGGCCTCTCCACTGCCTGCTCCTTCTCCTTACACTGAGCAGTCTGGCGGTCTTACAGAGCGTCGTGAGCCTGCGTCTCGTCCTGTCTCACCTGTTCGCACTACTCGTCACGTTCCTCGTTCGCGTCCTCCTCCTGTCCTCAGCACGCACGCCATGGCACTTCGTCCTTCCTCTGTTCCACTGCGTGTTCCTCTGCCTGCTCCTCCTGAGTCCTCTCTTCCTGAGGTCCCTAACCCTGAGTCTGACCGCGCTCGTGCTTCCAGTCCCGCTGTCTCTCGTCTCCTAGCCACTGCTGTCACTGACCCTTCCTTTGAGTCTGCTGCTGCGTCTGCCCTCGTTGCTGAGCTGCTTGACTTTGCTGCTGCTTGTCGTCTAGACTACGCCACTGCTCTTGTTGCTGAGTCTGAGTCTGCCAGTCCTCCGTCCGTCGGGGGTGAGTGTGCTCTTGGCACGGACGTCCTTGAGGACAGGCAGGAGGACTTTGATTCTCTTGCAGCTGATGTACCTCATTTCGCTTCCATGCTGCTTGCCCCTGAGGGAAACCCGAATGCTCCAGACATCCCGACCCCGCGCTCTTACGCAGAGGCGATTACGGGTCCTTACTCCTCTCAGTGGCAGGCAGCCATGGATGCCGAGATGGCATCCTGGAAGTCCACAGGCACCTACGTCGACGAGGTTCCCCCACCTGGGGCGAACATAGTCGATGGCATGTGGATTTTCAGGGTGAAGCGGTCGCCGGGTTCTCCGCCTGCCTTCAAGGCGCGTTACGTTGCTCGAGGCTTCAGTCAGCGACAGGGGGTTGACTACTTCCAGACCTTCTACCCCACCCCGAAGATGACCACTCTTTGGGTGTTGCTGCACGTCGCTGCTCAGCATGACTACGAGTTGCACTCTCTGGACTTCAGCACAGCTTTCCTACAGGGCAGCCTGCACAAGGAGATCTGGCTGCGCCGCCCACCTAGCTTCACTGGGTTGTTTCCTGCAGTACCCAGTGGAGCCTCCGCCGGCCAGTCTACGGTCTCCGCCAGGCACCTCGCGAGTGGCACGACACACTGAGGACTACACTTGCGGCTCCTGTATTTGCTCCTTCAACTGCTGACCCGTCGCTGTTTCTACGCACAGACACCTCGCTGCCGCCGTTCTATGTCCTAGTGTATGTCGACGACCTCGTCTTTGCCACTGCTGACACTGAGGCACTGACCCTTGTGAAGTCGGAGCTGCAGAAGAGACACATCTGCACTGACCTGGGTGAACTGCGCAGCTATCTTGTCTTACAGATCACCCGGGACAGAGCACGGCACACCATCACCCTGACTCAGTCACACATGGTGCACTAGGTCCTTCAGCGCTTCGGCTTCCAGTTCTCCTCGCCAGAACCCACTCCTCTGTCTACCGGCCACTCGCTCTCAGCTCCACCTTCGGACGAGTCCGTAGAGCCGAGTGGTCCGTACCCTGAGCTTGTGGGTTGCCTCATGTACCTGATGACGTGCACACGACCTGACCTCGCGTACCCTCTTAGCCTCCTGGCTCGCTACGTGGCTCCCGGTAGGCACCGAAAGGTGCACTGGGATGCTGCGAAGAGGGTACTGCGTTACCTGTGCAGTACGTCGGGCATGGGGCTTGTGCTTGGAGGACGGGGTCCATTTGTCCTCACCGGTCACGCAAACGCTTCCTGGGTTGACGACTCAGCTACGCAGCGGTCGTCACAGGGTTACACCTTCAGCCTTGGCTCTGGCTCTGTTTCGTGGCGGTCTACCCGCTCGTCTTCGGTTCTCAGCTCCAGCTGTGAGGCTGAGATCTACGCTGGGGCCATGGCTGCACAGGAGCTACGCTGGCTCACCTACCTGCTGACTGACTTGGGAGAGCAGCCTCGTTCGCCTCCAGTTCTATACGTAGACAACAAGGCCATGATTGCCTTGTATCAGGAGCACAGAACGAAGCACATCGCTCTGCGATACTTCCTTGCCCGAGAGTTGCAGCAGCGTGGCCAGCTTCGTCTTGCGTACGTGGCTGCTAGGGCCAACACTGCTGATATATTCACCAAGGCACTTCCGCCTGGTGATCATCAGCGCTTCTCTACTGTGTTAGGCCTTGTGCCTACTTTGCCTCACTTGCTTACTGCTTGACTCTGCTTGTACTGTGATCTACCGTATTACCCCGGATATAGGCGCATATGCGCCTATAATAAAATCATTTTTTTTAGGGGTGGCGCTTGTAATTGAATAACGGCCATAAGCGTCGGCGCTTATATCATGGCAAAAATGAATTTGTTATTTTTATGTACCAAATCGAAGCCCGCAATAAGGCGAACACAATTGAGTAGCGTGCGCGTGGGATAATGCATGTAATCCCGCCGAAAACTGCTGCGCTTCGATTCCCGACCACACAAATCCCGTCCACGAGCAGCGCACCTGCCAGCGCTGACGTGGAAGTTGCCTTGCGGCCCAATCAGGCTTTCATGCGCTGGCAGGCAGCTGCATTTCACCCGAACCATCGAGAAGGGGCTGGAATGCCCTGCCAGCGCAGCAGTTCCCGTGCCGCGATAACCTCCTCTCCGGGTTTAGACAGGGGGTACCCGTCTCTCCCCGACGAGGACCCCGAGGCGCTAACCAGAAGGGGTCCCTTTGAATCTCTCATTTGTTCTCCATCTCTCTCAGTTTCTCGTTCGGTTTCTTGGTAGTTCTCGCCTGAATTCCGCCGCCATGGCGGAATTCAGCGGCACCCACTTCTTGTTCAAGAAAAAGCCTACGCGAAGGCCCGCGTTTAGAGTAGACGCTGACGGGTGGTACTCCCGTATCCCACCAGAACCACCAGAGCCACCATGGCCTCCTGCACCTCCTGCGCCTCCTGCTCCTCATTCGCCTCCTGCACCTCCTGCGCCTCCTGTTCCTCCTGCTCCTCCGCCTCTGGGTCCTGTGTCTCCGCAACTCACTGGCAATCAGCCCGTGCTCACGCTACTGCTCCCATCGACGTTCGACGAATACCTCTCCGAACCGGAGTCTAACAAGGCACAAGATGAGTACGTGGAAGTGGAACACTTTCCTGGAGGACGTTGGGGACAGCCCGACGATTGCCCTTGGGACGAATCTGCGGTCGGCGCCGACGATGATGTTGCTGACGCTGAGGAAGCGAGCGGCGCTGACGGCGCCGAGGGTGGCACGGAGGCTTCCGCCGGGGGCGGCGCCCAGGGCGGCACCGCTGACGATGTGTTTCCAGAAGGTGTTACGGGCGACGCTGACGACGACGGCGTTGAGTACTGGTCACGCGACGGGCTACCCGAGAAACTGCCCATACCAACCTATCCTCCGAATAATCGCAAGCGACCCCACCCCTCTTCACAGAACCGTGATGCCTGCCCCCCCTCTCCCAGGCACAAGCTCACCGACCACAAGCGGCAAGGTTACACCGCCGCGGAGAAGTTGAAGTGGGTTGCTCTGATGGACTTGGCGGTGTCGGTGCGCGCCTTGGCTCGGGAGAGCGGAATCCACCGGAAGTGTCTCACCAACTGGAAGCGGACGGCGGAATTCCTCAAGGATGTTCACTCCGCTCGGAAGCGCATGCACGGCTGCGGGCGAGCGTCGTGGTACCGGCCGATGGAGTTGAAGGTGTACGAGAAGCTACTCGAGTGGCGCCGCAAGGGAACCGCCGTGTCAGTCGGCCGCTTGCAGGAGTGGTCGCGGGAGTTCATGAAGCTTCTGTACCCGGACAAGAAGTGGAAAGGAAGCCAGAGGTGGTCGGAGCGCTTTCGGCGGCGATGGAATCTGAGCGTCCGCATGAAGACCCGGGTTGCCCAGAAAACCGCAGCGTGTGAGAATTACCCCGTTCAATTTGGCACGTTGTTTTTCTTTAACTGTACTAACGCCCTCTGTCTGTGTCCGACGTCTCTTCCACCGCCGTGCAGATGTCGCTAAGCAGTGCAAGAGCTTCTGGCAGTTCGTGCATGCCAAGCGTCGTGAGCGCGGCATCGACACCGCGTGGATCATCAACGCGGACCAGACGCCGCTCTGGCTGGAGATGCCCGCCACCACCACCGTGGAGGAAACGGGTGTTCGCTCGGTGCCTATCAGGAGCGCGGGGTATCAGAAGCAGAGAGTGACCGTTATGTTGGCGTGCACGGCGGACGGAAGGAAGCTGAAGCCGTGGGTGTTCTTCAAGCGCAAAACCTTGCCGAAGGGCGATTTCCCTGCCGGTAAGTAAAGAGGTGCACGGCTCGGTCACTGCGTTCTTTTCAGAGTTCGAATTCTAACCACCCGTGCGTGTTTCATGCAGATATGGCCGTGGCTTGCCACGAGAACGGGTGGATGGACTCCCCTGGCGTCGTTTGCTGGCTTGAGGAGGGCGTGAAGCCGTTCCTGAAGCCTCGGTTCGGCAGACACGCCAAGAGCTCGATGCTGGTGCTGGATTCTTACCGCGGTCACCTCACCGAGGAGGTGAAGGAGAAGCTCCGCGAGATGAACTGCGTGCCGGCGATCATCCCGTCGGGCTGTACGGCGGAGGTACAGCCGCTCAATGTCTGCATCAACAAGAGCTTTAAGGCGTCGGTCCGCCAGCAGTACCAGAGGTGGTTTGAGGCAGAGGGGCAAGAGCAGCTGACGGCAGCAGGTATGGCATGAGTACGGTATTCCCCCCCCCCCCCCCCCCCCGAATTCTTTGTTGTTGCACTAACTGCTTTCCACCGTTCTCCCGTAATGTTTCAGGGAACCTGAAGAAGCCTTCACCAGAGGTCGTCCTGCGGTGGGTATCACAAGCCTGGAAGGCAGTGCCGGCCGACCTCATCAAGCATGCCTTCCTCACCTGTGGCATCAGCAACCAGCTTGACGGCAGTGAGGACGGACTCGCCATGGCGCACAGGCGGGGCCAGCTGACAGCTGAAGTGGATGTCGACGATGACATCATCGCTGATGGTTTTTTTGGCAACAACTGCCAGGAGCCCGAATCTGACGAGGAGGAGTAGGAGGGGTACTGTATGATCCATGTTACCGTAGGTAGAAGTACCCCGGCTAAACTTGTTGTTAGGAGATCTAGCTTAATTTGATGTTGCTTAGAAAAAGTGACAATTTAGTAAAATCTTTTGTAATGCCTCCAATGAAAGGTTAAGGGATGCGCTTATAATAAGGATAGAATTTTCAGGGGGTGCGCTTATAATCGAGTTCCGGCCATAAGCGCCATGCTCCAGATAGAGGCGCCGGCGCCTTTAATCGGACGGCGCCTATATCAGGGGCCATACGGTATATATGTACATGCATGCTTGCACTTGCTAGGGTATGATCACTGTATTGTTTGTTCTCTTTTATATAACTCTGCATGTGAACTGGTCTTGTGGCCATTTGCTTGTGCTCGGACTGTGTGGTGACTTTGTGATCCACCCTAAGCTTGCTTTGCTTTTCTTGACTGGTCTTGTGACCAATTGTTCTCCCCCACTTTGCCTATGGGGGTGTGTCAGAATGTTATAGTGCTTACATTTGTGTAGGCTATAGTGGGGTAGCCCATAAGGGGTACAACCCAATTAGGGTTAGTACTTGTACCCAACTCTTTCATAGTTAATTCATTCTCGTTCGTTCTTTCTGACACTTATGTGGTGATGTCGCATATTGAACGGATCGCAGTTCTCATGGGACGTCACAAACTGATGCCCGCGGTTGGGTCGCAGCGTGCCACATCATCCAGCATTCAAGTTCGCACACAAATGCAAACCGGCAAGTACATATGAGAAGAGGTTTCTCGCTCCAGCCAAATTAAAGGTGAATTTAGCGAGGCTGATAAGAGGCGGCCCTGATAAGGGGCCGTAGGAACATGCCCTTATTCTAAACCATGAGTTGGGTGTGATAGAAAAATGCAGCTGCAATTATTTTGCAGCAAAGAGCAGGTCACTGATTGGGGATGTGTAGAAGTCGGAGCAGATGGTGTTGTGGGGACTGTTGAGGGTATCCAGGGTTGTGAGTCTTGACTCCTGGAGCAGCAGGTAGGATGTTGAGGGGCGAGAGGTCAAGTTGGGATGTGATGAAATGAAAACGCGGATTACGAGGATTGAGACACACCTGAGGAGAGCACATGCCGCATACCTGAGAGCACCTGGAACACACCTGAGGGCTGTCAGAATGTGTAATTTCTCTAGTCTGCAGTGGGGTACTCTATAGTGAGTACAGCTCAATTTAGGGTTTGCTATATGTACTCAACTGCCTGCTAATGAAAATCCTCTTCTCTGTTTCATTCATCCGTTCTAGATTCTAACATGGAATCAGAGCAGGTCGACCCTCCCGGGTCGATCCTGTGCATGGGCCCACCGTTAGCTTCCGCTGCTGTCCTGCCTATCGCGCGCCGTTTTTCTGCCTGCCGCGCGCTCATGGCGCGCGGCAATTTTTCTTCCCGCCGCGCGCCCTGCCCGTCGCGCCGCCCTGCTGGGCGCGCGGCGGTTTTCTGCCCTGCCCGGGTGGTTTGCTGCTCTGTCGGAGCGCCCCCGGGGACGTGCGCGTCGCCCCCCGTCGCTCGTCGACGCGCCCCCGGGACCCACGGCCCGTACAGCCTGCGCGCGGCCCGTTCGGCCTGCGCCAGGCCCGCGCGCGGCCCGTATGACCTGCGCCTTGCCCGCCCGCGACCCGCCTAGCCCGCGCGCGGCCCGTACGGCCTGCGCCAGGCCGGCGCGCGGCCCGTACGGCCTGCGCCAGGCCCATGCGCGGCCCGTACGACCTGCGCCAGGCCCATGCGCGGCCCGTTCAGCCTGCGCCAGGCCCGCGCGCACCTGCCCTGCCGTGTGCGCCCCCGCTCCCGCCCCGTGCTGCCTGTGTTAGGGTTTGGGGGTGGCGAGTATGGGGGTGACGGGTGTGTGCGGCCTCCCCTGCTCCTCCTCCTCCGTCTCCCGCTGCTGCAGCTGCCGCTGAGGGGGTGGATGTGTTGGAGCCGTCGGAGTGGTACTAAGGGGGTGGCGTGGGAGCAGTGCTAGAGGTACCGCAGGGGGTGTGTGAAAGGGGGGTGGGACAGTTTGGGGAGGTTGAAGGGGGGTGGTCGCCGTGAAGCCAACAGCTCCAGTCGCCCGTGAGACCGTTGCGCCAGTCGCCCGTGAGCTCGTCGCTCCAGTTGCCCGTGAGCCCGTTGCTCCAGACGCCCGTGGGTCCGTTGCTCCTGCCGCTCAGAGTTAGCCGCGGAGCCAGTTACTCCAATTGCCCGTGTGCCAGTTGCTCCAGTTGCCAGTGTGCCAGTTGCTCCAGTTGCCCGTGTGCCAGCTGCTCCAGTTGCGCCGTGTGCCAGCAGCTTCAGCTGCCGCCCACTACCTCCTCTCCTCTCATAGTCCCTCCTCCTCCACACTTTCCCTTTGTGATAGCTTCTAGCTTTGCTTATATTTGTTAACTATAAACTGCTGCTTGTGCTGATCATACCCCACTTTGACTATGGGGGTGTGTCAGAATGTGTAATTTCTCTAGTCTGCAGTGGGGTACTCTACAGTGAGTACAGCTTAATTTAGGGTTTGCTATATGTACTCAACTGCCTGCTAGTGAAAACCCTCTTCTCTGATTCATTCATCCGCTCTAGATTCTAACAAGGGCACCACATACGGTATATACCGTGTCACATGAGAGCAGGGAGCAGCAGCCGCCGCTTTGTCTTCCTAAGGGAATGTCGGTGTGAAGGCGATCCCTTAAGCTTTTTAAGGTTAATCAATGAGCCATAAGGGTAAGACACATGCAGCTCTGTTATATTTTTAGACTAAGCTACCAGCTATCACTACCGGTACAAGTCTGCTGCATTTTGGATTATCTCTTTGTAGTAATACCGTATGTGTAAGAACTACACCTGCTTGATTCTTGTTCCTCTGGGTCAATAGGAGTCATTGAACTCTCTTTGTTGCGTGTTCGCATGAATCAGGAAGTGCAGTCATGCGAAGCGCCCGCCAGTAGAAGAAAGCCTCGACTCGAGAGATCCATCCACGTCGCCATCCAGCTGGGCGAAATCCATCTTCGTCAGCTTCAGAAAATCGCAACATTCGCCCCGCTTCATCTTCATCGCGCCCACCTACCAGCCCCAGCTCGATCGTGCCACGCCCACCGCACCCCACCCCGCCATTCTGGTTGTCCCTTTCCCTGCACCCATCTGTTCTCTCTCCTTCCCACGCCTTCCTACTGCCCCTCACCGCAATGCATCCCCATTGCCAGCTCAACTTCCACTGCAGTCCTCTCAACTGCCCCTCCTAGTTTATAACACGAGCCAAGTCAGTCCCACTTCTCACCTCCACTCCGCGATCATTGCCAGTAATAGTCGCTCGTCTGTATCGTAAAAGCCGCAACGAACTTGGTTACAAGTAGCCTCGTTGGTGCCGCCATTTTCAGCCCTTGAGATACTAAAGACCTGGAAAATGAGTGAGAACATTCCATTAACGAGTACGACGTCCGAGACCGAAGGCGCGTACTCCCCTCCCCCTCTCTTCGAACACACGCAGCCCACGGAACGCGCGGAAAAACACCAGAACGCGGAGCAATGGGCGCAAGACGGCGACGTGAAAGTCACAGTATCCGACCACCTCGTGTCGCACGCCGTCGATTTCCCTCCGTTGAAGGCCGAGCCGCGGGAAGAGCAGGCTGAAGCTCGCAAATCCGCGGCGCACATTCCTAAAAAAAGCTTCGACGATCTTACGGCTGGCGGCTGGAACTATTTCGACAAATCGTCCGCCATTTTCAATTTCAACGAGCGCCCAGTTCGCGACGCGGGATGGCGGTTCGTCTTCGCCGTGCCGCTCGTCGTCCTTCTCGTTGCGGCCCTCCACGCCTTCGTCTACTCGCTTTTCGATTCCTCAAGTCCCCTCCTAATTTCTCCCTCCCTCTATCCGGTTGCGCTGATTCTCCTCTTCGCCTTCAGCCTTCCCCTCCCCATGTTGATCGTCTCTTCGCTCCGCAAAATCCCCGCTCGCGTCTTGAACGCGCTCATAATTCTCGCCGCCGTGATTTGCGCCCTGCAAAGCGCCACCTCCGCCGTGCATTAATACATGGCGCCCGCGCTCGTGCCGCCAAATTCAGCGGACGTATCCCCGGTGGTATACGCGCCAGTCCGCGATGGCTCGTCGAGTGACTTTTCTGTGAACACGGACGTTGCGGAAAGCGCGGAGGGGGGGAGCGAGAAGACGAACGAAGAAATGGCGGAAGAAGAAGCCTCCATGATAGAAGCGGCGATTGAAGCCTCAGAAGGGGGTAAGGAAGGGGGTACCGAAGGGGGAACGGAAGGGGGTACGGAAGGGGGAACGGAAGGGGGAACGGAGGGGGCCATGGGGAATTACATGGAGGGGCAGGAGGACCCATCTGAAGCGGCGGTGAGCATCGCTGATGACGCGGCAGTGGAGGTTGAGGCCTACCAGCAGCAGCAGCAGCAGCAGCGCGGCAGCGCACCTACCAGCAGCAGCAGCGCTGCGTCCACGAGTGAGCTTGGCAGGGGCCTCCTGGAGCTCACACTGCCCGCCGTTGCACACCCCGTGGTAACCGTAACCGCACGGCACGCCGCCCACTCCGCCGCCCGCCGTCATCTCCAAAACCACGCGTCAGACGCGGGAAAGAGAGCGCGCGGGCGGTCCTTGCAAGGCGAGAATCGGCTGGACGTGGCGCTGTATTATGCATATCTCATAGCCCATCCTCTCTACTTCATCGCATTCGTCGTCTTGGGGCTGCTCAGCGTTGTCGCCATGCTCCTCGTGCTGCGCTGCAACCACCACCTCCCTCTTGCCGCCTCTGCTGTTGCGCATGCCGCTCATACGGCCATCGTCCAGACCCCAGTCATCTTCTTTATGCCACTCCCCATCATGCTTGCAGCTTTGTTCCTGGGCCTCCCTTTGATGTATAGCCTTGAGGGTGATACTAGTGACATCCTCTTCGTCCTCCTGCTACCCACCTCTCTCTTCATTGCTCAAGTGCTCTCAGCTCTCCTCACCTACTCCACAGCAGCTGTTTTTGCCCGGCTGTATGTCACAACCAGCGGCGGCAGCAGCAGGAGTAGCAGCGAGGACGGGAAGGCGGGTGAAAGGGAAGAGGGCGTGACACTGAGAGGCCAGCTAGAGCTCTTCTCCTCAGCCTTCTCCCTAGCTTGCACCTCATCCCTGGGCACCTGCTGTGCCGTTGCCATCACCTCCTGTGCCGCCACCACTGTCAAACTCCTCCTCTCCTCCCTCTTTCTCGCTCTCTTCGGCGAGAGCATCCTGGGCTGCCTTCTGGTGGCACTGCTTCACTGCACACAGATTGCCATCCGGTTATTCCTCAACTGCCTCGTCCTCCCCACCGCTGCCATGAGCGGCCATGGCTTCACCCGCTCTCTGCGTCTCTCTCTTGACATTCTGCAGCGCTTCCTGGCGCTCATTGTCACGGCCAATGCTGCTGGACTGGCCCTGCTTGCCGTGCTGACAGTTCCCATTGTCATCATTTACAACATCATCGGGCTAATTGGGGTGAGTATGCTCTGTCCCTACATGCTTCTTCTGTGTTAGTGCACGATTCTCCACAGGCCATCCTGCATGTTTACTCTCGTATAAAGCACATTTGCAACAGGCGTGTTCTTCTGACATGGATTCCTTATCGCCTCTATCCATTTGCAGGTCTTTGTTCAAGGGGCGTTGTTTCCACTGGGAAATAGTCCTATGCAGCTAGGGGGTCTAGCTGTCCTCATGGAAGCATTATTAATTGTTTTTGTGGTTTCTCTTCTATCCGTTGTAGCACTCTCCTCCGTCCTCACTACAGGGGTTGCCACTACAGTGCTGTGTTTCGCCTGGGACAAGAAGCTTGAGCCAGAGGAGGGCTCTGATGTTGCAGGGCTGGTTGGTGGTGGTTCCCTGTCCTCTCTTGATGTCAAGGATACTAGTACGGTGTAGAAGGGTGTCAATCCCCCAACTCATTGTTTTGATTTGCTGTCTTGTGTGCTTGTACTGGTAATAGATTACAATAAGAAATCCAACTTTTAAACCATGAAAATACCTATAAGGATAAACTGTATCAACTAGTAGTTTACGAAGGATGCAGCTGCAATTTATTTTGCAGCTGAGAGCAGGTCACTGATTTGGGATGTGTAAAAGTCGGGGTGGATGGTGTTGTCGGGACTGTTGAGGGTCTCCAGAGTCGTGACTCCTGGGGCGGCAGGCAGGGAGTTGCAAGGCAGTGGGATGACGAGTTGACGTGGGACGCAGAGGTAGAAAAAGAAGGCGTGCAGAGGGGTTGGATAGAAAACTGGTATGGTGTCAAACAACATTGGGACTGCAGGTGCATTGGGAGTGCAGGTGCATTGGGAGTGCAGGTGCATTGGGAGTGCAGGTGCATTGGGAGTGCAGGTGCATTGGGACTGCAGGTGCGTTGGGACTGCAGGTGCATTGGGACTGCAGGTGCATTGGGAGTGCAGGTGCATTGGGAGTGCAGCTACATTGGGACTGCAGGTGCATTGGGAGTGCAGGTGCATTGGGAGTGCAGGTGCATTGGGAGTGCAGGTGCATTGGGAGTGCAGGTGCACTGGGACTGCAGGTACGTGCGCGCACCAGCAATTTACCTAGGAGGGCCTAAAGCACACGTAAGAGCGCAGGGAGCACACCTGAGAGCACTAGCAGCGTGCGGCAGTCTCACCTGAGAGCACCAGCAGCGTGCGGCAGTCGCCGTTCTGCCCAAAGAGAATGTCCGTGTCAAGGCGGTCCCCCACCATGCAGATCTGGTTCTTGGCTATGCCGAACCTGGGGGTGACAGGGGTGAGACAGATGAAGAATGTGAGTGGCAGGTGTGACATAAAAAACAGACAACTCCATTGGCGTGGAGGTAGGCGTCCCACCCACCATGCAGATATGGTTCTTGGCAATGCCGAACCTGGGGGTGACAGGGGTGAGGCAGAGGGAGAATGGGCGGTGAAGGCATGGCGTGAAGAAAGACACGCCTCAATCATTCCCGGTCCCCCACCATGCAGATCTGGTTCTTGGCAATGCCGAACCTGGGGGTGACAGGGGTGAGGCAGAGGGAAAATGGGTGGTGAAGGCATGGCGTGAAGAAAGACACGCCTCAATCATTCCCGGTCCCCCACCATGCAGATCTAGTTCTTGGCAATGCCGAACCTGGGGGTGACAGGGGTGAGGCAGAGGGAGAATGGGTGGTGAAGGCATGGCGTGAAGAAAGACACGCCTCAATCATTCCCGGTCCCCCACCATGCAGATCTAGTTCTTGGCAATGCCGAACCTGGGGGTGACAGGGGTGAGGCAGAGGGAGAATGGGCGGTGAAGGCATGGCGTGAAGAAAGACACGCCTCAATCATTCCCGGTCCCCCACCATGCAGATCTGGTTCTTGGCAATGCCGAACCTGGGGGTGACAGGGGCGAGGCAGAGGGGGAATGGGCGGTGAAGGCATGGCGTGAAGAAAGACACGCCTCAATCATTCCCGGTCCCCCACCATGCAGATCTGGTTCTTGGCAATGCCGAACCTGGGGGGTGACAGGGTTTACCAGAGGGAGCGTGTGAGGTAGTGAGGTAGCGAGGTAGGTCACCATGAAGATGGAGGGCTTATCACATACATCAACGCCCCCCATCCCCCCATTCCCCCGGGCCACACTCTCTGCCTCTCACACCCTCGCAACCCACTTGGTAGCGAGATAGTTCACCATGAAGGTGGAGGGCTTGCCCACCATTGAGTTCACAAAGCCCCCATCCTTCCACATTGCCCTTCCCTCCCCCGCCTGTCTCGTTGTGACTGCCCCCCCTCGCATCTCACTTGGCAGCGAGATAGTCCATCATGAAGGTGGAGGGCTTGCCCACCGCCACGGGGTCCCTCTTGGTTGATCTCTTGGAGGGACTAATCAAGCCCCCCACCCCCCTTGTCCTGCCTCTCACACCCCACACTCACTTGGCAGCGAGATAGTCCATCATGAAGGTGGAGGGCTTGCCCACATTGGATCAATCAAACTCTCCCCCTCCATCCACCACCCCCCTTCCCTCTCCCCTCTTCCACCCCCCATCTCACTTGGCAGCGAGATAGTCCATCATGAAGGTGGAGGGCTTGCCCACCACCACGGGCTCCCTCTTGGTCGACCCCTTGATGGCGCCCACCATCGTGCACGCACGTGGAGGGCTTGCTCACCATTGCGTCAACCAAGCACCCCGTCACCCCGCCCCCCCGTCCCTGCCTCTTACACCCTGCGCTCACTTGGCAGCAAGATAGTCCATCATGAAGGTGGAGGGCTTGCCCACCATTGAATCAACCAAGCACCCCCCCACCCCGTCCTCCCGTCCCTGCCTCACACCCTGTGCTGGGCTCACTTGCTGGCGAGATAGTCCATCATGAATGTAGAAGGCTTGCCCACCACCACGGGTTCCTTCTTGGTCGACCCCTTGATGGCGCCCACCATTGCGCACACGGAGGGCTTGCCCACATTGGATTAATCAAACTCTTCTCCCTCCCAATCCCCCCCTTCCTCTCCCCTCTTCCCCTCTTCCCCTCTTCCCCCCTCGCATCTCACTTGCTGGCGAGGTAGTCCATCATGAAAGTAGAGGGCTTGCCCACCACCACGGGCTCCTTCTTGGTCGACCCCTTGATGGCGCCCACCATCGTGCCTCCGCCCGCCCACTCCTGTGCGTCTGTCAGGTGCGTCACGGCGTCACAGTTGGTGGCGATGAAGAGACACCCGGGATTCTCCTGCAGACACAGCGTGGCATACCTGAGAGGGTGAGGAGGGATGGGCGCAACGGGAGAGAGAGAGAGAGAGAGAGAGAGAGAGAGAGAGAGAGAGAGAGAGAGAGAGAGAGAGAGGACTTAGCCTCTGCCCTCTGCCTCTGCCCTCAGTCCCTAGCTATATAAGTGTCCCGTGGAGACCTCTTTTCTTCATTAGTTCATTTGGTTCCAGTTTTCGTAGGCGCTCGCGCTGGCGGCCTTCGGCCGCCAGCACTCGCGTGCGCGGCCTGCGGCCGCGTGCTTTTGGGTGGCAAAGACTAGAGGTAGGACAGATATAGGCACACACGGCAAGACAACTATGGGCAATGTGCCCACCTTCTAGACACCGAGATGCAACAGGTCTACATACGGCGGGTGCCTGAGGCTACATCAAGTGGGCATCCAGCGCGCATGGTCCTCCACAACTGCTGCACCACTAACGCGGTCGCGCCGACAGCTTCAATCGCGCCTTCATCGCGGAGGTGTGCTGTCAGACCCTGGACCGTCTCGTCCAGCTGCGAGACCGCTACGCCTCCCAGCGCGGGCGCTCCCAGCACGGGTAGGAGGAGGAAGGCAAGCTGGGCAGCAGCCGCCATGCAATCAGCTCGCGCATCATGATCAAGAGTGCTCCCTGGGTTCCGGAGAATGGCAAAATGTGAGTTCACCAGAATCAGTGTCAAGGCCTGCTGACACTCCACCAATCGCCACAACTGGGCGAGAGTCGCCGTGGGAACTTGGGCCAGCCCAGTGGTCAGTAGCGCAGCCGGAGCAGGAAGAGGGGGCGGGGGCTGCACTGATGGAACATCAGCACGCTGCCGCGGAGGGACGAAGGCCACCCTCGCCCCTCCGCCTCCCGCCCCCACAAATCCCGTGTCTGGAAGAGGAGGAATCCATGGCAGCAGGGGATATGGCGCAGCAGAAACAGGACACAAGGATGCACGCGGAGCACGATCAGCGCCAGGAGCGGGAACCCGCGGGTACGCCAATGCGGGTGGCGCAGGAGCAGCAAGGGGCGCGGCCGGAGCTTGCGCATTCACTGGAGCGGGGGCGGACGCAGGAGCGGCGGGAGCCAGAGAGTTTCCAAGATTCGGTGCGCCACTCAGGGCACTGCGCATCGCCGCAGCTAACATCCCCGGGAAATCCTCGTGCAGCTGCTGCATCTCGCTTGGCCCACCGCGCCCGCGACCGTGACCTCCCCACCAGCCACCGCGGCCTCCGCGGTGCGCCGACCGGTACGACGAGGAGGGGCGTCGCCGAGGAGAACCTCGCCCCCGATGCGCTGCCGCATTGCCCCCCGCGGCACCGTGAATCTGAGACTCCGCGTGCCGCTGCGCGACGGGATGCACCGGCGCAGCCGCAGGGGCCACCAGGCGGGCAGAGTCGGGGCCGGCGCCCACCGCTGTCCCCGGCGCAGGGCCCCCGGCGGCAGCTTGGACAGACAGCGCGGCCACAAGCGACGGCTGCGCGACGGGAACCGGCGCGCCGGACGTGGGATCAACGTGTGGAAGGCTCGGAGGGGGAGCCGACACCGGCGGGACTGGAACAGAGGACGCCGCAACAGCAACAGGAGGAGCCGGGGGGGCAAAGGGAGCAGCAGCAACAGCTACACCAGCAACAAGGGCTGGAGGCGGTGCAATCGCGCTCTCAGCGGTGCGACCTTGATCCACCGCTGACTTCTCCGCTTCAGTCGCCATTGCGGCGAACGCGCCGACAGCAGGTGATCGAGGACGCACGGCTGCGTCAGAACGCGGGAGTAGGTAGTCGCGGAAATCCCCAGCTGACCGCGGCCAGTGCGCGGGCACGAGGGGGTCGAGCCGGAGGTCGCGGACGTGGTAGAGGCACTCGTGAAGGAGGTCCGGAGAACGCGTTCCAGGCAGCGGCGCGAAGGGCTTTAACTGAATTAGCTAGAACTAACGAAGAAGTAGAAGTATCGGGGAGTATTTATGAGGCGGAGGAGGGAGAAGAAGGCGCACCCTCAACTTCGAATGCCTCGGAGGAGGCCCAGTCACAAACTCCAACTCGGGGGAGAATCAGCTCAACCCATGCCCGAAGCGCGTCATCAAATTTCAGAAACACATTCACCCAGCCGCGACCCTCACCACAGATTCAAACCGCTTCCCGCCCCCCTGCCACCACTGCCAACCATCCCGCCCAACCGAACCTGACTTCGCCACCTGCAAATGCACCGCGAACTGCAGCGAGGGGTAACCAACAGCAACCACAGCCCCCCCCCCAAAAATCGCCCGAAGCCCTCGCCAAGGACGACACACTATTCGCGAACGTCAGTACCTGGAATCTGGATAAGCTACGCGATAGTCGCAACGCTCCGCTGGCACGTCGCCTGCCGGAAAAATTGCGCCTACTTTTCGCTATGGTTATGCTGACACCACTGCTACGACTTGCACACGACCCAGACTCCATCCCGGCCTGGACGATTCTGCTGTTCGCGGTTCGCCTGACGCTGCGTCAGCATTCGCCGAGGCACCCTGACTGGAAGGCGACCAGGGAAAGATTGCGTAAATTCCTGCGAGGGGAGTGGGAGGCACTGTACCAGGAAACGGTTGATTCGTTGGAGTCCCCTCAGCCACCTAGACACCAGCCAGACGACCTGGGGGTAATATCAAGGGCAGAGGGTCTGGCGCGACGAGGCAGCTTACGCAGAGCAGTCATGGCACTGGAAGCCACCCCAGTCAGCAAGCCATCACCGGCGGTTCTGGAATCCCTCCGCGCCAAGCATCCAAGTGCCCCGCGCCCTGGCACACCGTGGCCCCAGCCTGAACCGGACTCATACCTGGCAGTTTCGCGGGAAGTTTTTCTGAAGCTCCTCTCGCGGTGTGAGAATGGGGTAGGCGCAGGTCCCTCGGGCACAACGTTCGAGCACCTGCGCGAAGCTGCCCTGATACACGCCACCGTTGGGTATCACTTACATGCGTTGGTCAACACAATCCTGAGAGGGAAGTTGTGTCAGGAAGTAGGGAAGCTCCTCACAGCATCACGTTTGATAGCCCTAGACAAGCCCGATGGGGGGACCAGGCCGATCGCCATAGGAGAGTGCGTCCTCCGATTGGCAGCCAAAGCAGCGCTTACCCAGCTAGCAGAAGCAGCCCGAGAGTTTTTCCTACCTTTACAGTTTGGAGTGGCCGTGCCAGGAGGTGCCGAAGCAGTCATTCATATCGTTCGCACTTTCACTGCGGCCAACAAGGACGCCCTGGTCTTACAGGCTGACCTGGCCAATGCGTTCAATAGTGTTGACCGCCACGCCATGGCGACGGCCTTGAAAGACTCACAGTTGGAACCACTACTGCCACTGGCACACTTCTCATACGGCCAGCCTTCAATACTGCACCTAGACGCGGCCTTCGACCATCCGCCCCTGCTCAGCGAAACAGGAGTCCGCCAAGGGGACCCTCTCGGCCCCCTCCTTTTTGCCGCCGCCATGCAACCGGCTCTGAAGGCAGCTGCGGAGGCGCACCCCGAGGTCATCTGCTTGGCATACGCAGATGACGTGACCTTCTTGGGGGAACCGTCGTCGTGCGCGGCTGCGTTTAATCACTTCACAAGCCGCTTGGCTGAAATAGGGCTCAGCCACAATCCTGCCAAATGCGGGGCTTGGTCAGAAAGGACGCCCACGGATTATCGCCTTCCCGAGGGAATACCACCGAGCAGCGAAGGCTTGAAAGTGCTGGGGAGCTACATCGGCTCCTCCTCGGCAACCTCTGCCTTCGTTCGTTCCAGCTTGGAGGCGATGAGCGCGCCGCTGGGGTTGATAGAGCGCATGGAGCCGCAGCTGGCGGGACTACTGCTGTCCCGCTGCATCTCACGGCGGGTGTCATACTTAGCCCGCACAACACCTCTGCCTTTCCTGCCCAAGGAGGAGTGGTCTGAATGGGGAAGGCGGCTGCTGGAAACGCTCCTTACAGCATGTGGCATTAACCACCCGCGGGGGGATGAGGAAACTTCTCGCACGTGGGCGCAAGCCTCACTACCCATATCGCTCGGTGGCCTGGGGCTGACGGACCCTTCCGTGGAAGGAAGCTACAGCTTCCTCGCCAGCTACACGCAGGCGCAGCTCTTACTCGACTCCTTGGACAGCGAGCGCTCTGGCCCTTTGGAAGTCACGCGCGAGCTGATGCGCGGCCCCTACACCGAGTCCTCCCCCCTGACCGAGTGGCTGGCGGAATGCGAAGGGGAACTCCCACTTCCAGCCCAAGAAGTTCTTCAGGCTGAGAGATCGGCTCCAACTGCGGGGAAACTGCAGCCCGGGTTGGCCATGGCTATCCAGGGCCAGCGCTATGCCGTGCAGGTGGACGAGGTGCGGGGGATGAGCCCGAACCCCAACAACGGTCACACGCAGCGGATGCTGTCCCTGTCGGGATATGGGGCGGGGGATTGGTTAAACGCAGTGCATATCCACTCCTCGCTCCGCCTTGAGGCTCCCCACTTTGCCAACGCGCTCCAGTTTAGGCTGGGGCTCCCATTTGCGGCTCCTGGGGTTTGCAACTGCTCGAAAAAGGTGGAGATCCCGGATAAGCGGCTCCCGAACCACCTGCTACGATGCGGAACAGGGGGGGGGCGCACAAACACACACAATGAACTTAGGGACGAGTGCGCACGGATGGCGCAAGACGCAGGCTTCATGGTGCATATAGAGACGGCCGCCTTCAGCCCAGTGGAGGAGAAGAAGGCAGACCTGGCCTTACGCTGCCGCTCTACTGGCGCCGTCTATATCTGCGATGTGACGGTAACGGACCCCATCAGCACCCGCGATGAGAACGCCACCAAGGAGGGGGTGGGCGGCACGGGAGGCAGCGGATAAGAAACACGGCCTTTACAAGGACCGCCCAGAATGGGTGAAGTTCTTCCCGCTAGCGGTCGAGACATATGGGTGCCCTTGCCCAGAGTCAGTTGACTTCCTGAAACTACTCGCGAAAACAGCTGCACGGCGGTTTTTCAACGCCGAGCCAACCTCCTACCAAGCTGCCAAGCTCTTACACCAATACCGGCAGCGGTGGTCGGTGGCTCTTCAGCGTGGGCAGTCGATTGGGTACCTGGAAAAGTGCAACATAGCAGCAGCGGTTGAAAACCCGCTACTAGAAGCAGTGGGAGAGGCCCCGTCCCTTGGGGACTGCCTCTCGGTTCTTGATCCTGCACTGGATCTCACTTAGAGGGTGTTGGGCGGATGGGTGGATAGGAACTTTATTCTGTACTAGCCACGTGACCACGTTCACGTATGTCTTGCATGCATGTACACCCTGACTATCAATGAACGGGCCATTAGAGAGAGAGAGAGAGAGAGAGAGAGAGACAGTGAGGGACAGCTGCACCAGTTGATCGAGGCCCCTTTCGACCAGTAGGGTCGGACAAGGGGGGGGGGCGGAGTAGGTGGGGGACTTGAGGGGGATAGAATACCGGTTTGTGTGTTTGTTTATGCTTTGTGTTTTGCATCTTCCTTTGTACCACCCCATATGGAATGCAAGGACCATTCGAGAGAGAGAGAGAGAGAATGCCGCCAAGAAAATGGCCTGCCACTTCAGCCAGCGCTGGTCAGTGGCCCTCCAGCGCTCTCAAGCGAATGCCCTGCACACCAAGGCCAGGGCAGGGATCGAGGCGGCGCACCCCCAGATGGCAGCAGACCCATGGCCGCTGCACCTGGGGGACATCCTCCACACGCTGGAGGGGTAGAGGGTCACTGAGGGGGGGGGAGGGTCAGAGGGATGGGCCAATGGGGCAGAGGGTCTAAAGGGAACCACAAATCAAACCGTATGCTTGTACCGCCGCTGAATTAATACAAAGGACCATTTGAGAGAGAGAGAGAGAGAGAGAGAGAGAGAGAGAGAGAGAGAGAGAGAGAGAGAGAGAGAGAGAGAGAGAGAGAGAGAGAGAGAAAGAAAGTACGACAGACCCATTGAGGTCAGTCGGGATCACCACACTCAAGGTTGTGGATGGCCCTGTAGGACCAAGGGGGAGAGATAAAGGGACGGGAGGGGGAGACGAGACGAGAGGTACTGCGGCTGGGAATGGGAGGCGGGCTGGTTGTAACGTTTCAGCTGGTGGCGAGGATGGCGCGGAGGGCAGGAGGAAGGAAAGGAGGCAGGGGGGTAGTGAGGTGCATAGTGGTGGAAAATCACAAGTAGCAGACGTTGCATGATGCTAGGAAGGCAGGCAGAGGAGTTGCAAGAAGGGGAGGAAGGAGTTGAGTCAGAGGATGGGGAAACAGGCGAGAGAAGGCAAGGAGAGGAAGGGAAGAGGGGGATGGGCGGTGGCATGGCGGAGACTCACTGCAGCTTGTAATAGTTGACGTAGCGGTCAAAGCCCACCACCACCGCTCCCACCTGGAGGGGTTACAGGGGAAGGCATGGGGTGGTACGGTAGGGGTTAGAGGAGGATGCATGGGGTGGTAGGGGTTAGAGGAGGATGCATGGGTTGGCGGTGCACATGAGATGCATGGGATGGTGGTAGGTGCTTGGGACACCATCCACATACCCATAACACTAACATGCCCTAACCACACACCCACATCACCATCATGCATCAGATACTCACGTCCGCGTCGTGCTCCATGTATTTGCCCAGGCCCAGGTCGATCGACTTCTTTCCATCCTCCTGCAATCCATCAGCCATCAGCACACCGCGCCACAGGCGCAAACAGACAAGCACAGCCAGGAGACACAGAAACGAGGAGAAACGAAAGAGAAAAATGCCAACATACTGATCCGTTCTGTAGCACCTAACGAGGTGAATGTTGTTGCGTGTGAGAGTCACAAGGTCTTCAACGTGATTGATGCTGATGCATGTGAGAGAGACTCACCGGGCCGCCAATGTGGTTGACGCCAGCGAGGTCGAGTTCGAGCTGGATGCCCTGCTCGCCCACCACGTACACCTTCTTGTACCCCACGTGTGTGTGTGAGACTCATTGATCCCCTAGTCTGCGGGTGCGTGTTCGACTCACCGGCCCTCCGATGTGGTTGACACCAGCGAGGTCCAGTTCCAGCTGGATGCCCTGCTCACCCACCACGTACACCTTCTTGTCCGCCGAGAAGTTGATGGACGTTAAATACGCCGCCGCCGCAAACGACGACGCGAAAATCTCCTCCTGAGATAAGGGATGAGGTGGTGGGGGGGAGGTGAGGAGAGGGGCACGGGTCTGGCAGCAGCAAAGGGTAGGGCGCTTCCTCGGTTTCATCACTGGCCCCTCTCCCCAGCTATACGCTCAAGTGCCTCCACTCCACCCACCCGCTACTCTCGCCTGCAACCCATTCCCTTCCAATTGAGCGTGCATGCTTCCCAGAGAGCCCATTCCCTTGGTGATGGTAAAGAGCCCACCTCGGTGACGGTGAGTCCCAGCGACTCAAACTTCTTGCCGTACTGCTTGCGCGACTTGGTCGAGTTGTTCGTCACGAACACCAGCCGCTTGCCCTGCGACACGCGCGAAGAGGGTTACTGGAATGAGCAAACTTCACGATATTGCTTCGCCTAAGTCTTCGTGATAAGTGGTTCACCTATGCGGGCTAGCGCGATTGTCTTAACGAAAACGGGAAACTCGCAGGGTAATTCGCCAAGTTACCATTGCTCGCAGCATGTCAAGAGTTTCCGGCACACCGTCGATGAGCTTATCGCCCTTCCATATGACACCTGGCGGGACAATGTCAGAGGCATGCCCATGCAATGTGACAGACACGGTGAGCACAACGGTGACTGACATGATACATGTACATTGAGTTGCGAAAGAAACAGGTTCAATCAGCAACGAGACACGCAAATTGTGTTGGTCCGTGCATCCACCCGTGCAAATTGAGTTGTGAAAGTTGATCTTGATCGCATCCGTACCGTCGCAGTCAAAGAGGAACGTCTCCACGGAGTCGATCAGCAACGAGACATGCAAATTGTGTTCGTCCGTGCGTCTACCCGTGCAATTTCTAATTCGAACGTCGTTCATGATCGCATCCATACCGTCGCAGTCGAAGAGGAAAGTCTCCACGGAGTCGATCAGCGCCCGCGCGTCCGTCAATAGCGGCGCCTTACCCGCTGCTGCTGGAGAGAAACGGGAATGAGGGATGGAATGTACATGACAATTCGACATAGTTGTTCCAGGTTGGACGTATCTGTTCAGGAGATTGTTAAACTTAAAGGCGCTAAGTATTTTTGCAAATGCGACGGATAGCATCGGTAGATTCCAACAGGTTTCATGTTTTCACTCAACATGTCAGATCACCTATGTTCGTCATTCGAACTAGTTTTTATGAAACGGTGATGTTCGTCAATGCTGTGGTTGTTGATCCCTCCTGATTCAGCCGCATGTAGAGTACGGTGATAAAAGCAGCCATTCGTGTTGACATCACAGGGTGACCGCGGAAAACTCACCATTGGCTGAGCTTCCGCTCTCCGCCTCCATGACGGACGACCCGCTCGATGCTCGCACAGACACAGCGCTTCGCGACGACCACCGTGCGTTGGGCTGCTGCGCGTGCGGCAAAGCTAGTCGCACGCCGCTGATCGCCTGGGCCTGTTGCGACAATTGCTGCGATGACGGCGACGCAGGCTGCAAAATTGCGCGGGAGGTGGAGAGAAGCCGCTGTGCACCGCAGAGCCGCAGGGAATGCGCCATAAGACGAGCAGAGTAAGCAGAGCGCAAAGAAGACCCCTAAATTCCACTTAAGCAAGCAACTCTCCTCCACAATGAGCAGGCGATTGAGTTGTTATCCAAGTGCCTGCCGAATGTGCTGAATGAAATGGCATGAATGAATGAACCCACGGGAAATGCTGGCCAAGCCTACGCGGTCTGGAATCTCTTGCGGGCCAGGCCAGAACCTTCACCCAAGACGAACCAAACCGAGCCTGTTTGCCAGGCAATCCCAAGGTCGGATCAGTCATGATGCCGTGGTGTGTGTAGGCCTAATAGGCTCGGAATTTCACGAACCGTGTTCTTTTGGTTCGGTGAATTTGTGGGTGTCGATTGGTGGCCTTGAGAATGCAGTTGATTTTGACCCTCCAAGATGCTCACGCTCAGCATTCATCCGTCACCTGAGCCACGGAATGATATCCGAGGTGGCTATGTATGACTCGTCGATTGCGGTGACTTCTCTGACAAGGTTCATCCTCTGACGTCAGTCTGCCGTGTCATGAAGGGCTTTCGTAAAAGTCTTACCTTTTAAAGCCGGAAGCCCAAATTGCACAAGTTTTAAAAGGATGACGCGAGGGGTTTTTCCTGGTTTGGGTTTTGGCGAGTGATTCCGATTTCGGGCATTTCGTTTTCTTCGCCAAACCCAGCCAGCCCACGTATTTCGCCCTGGGGGTTGTGTCAGCACCCGAAAGTCACAAATTGCAGGTGCGCTACTTTTCAAAGCTTGCACACTGCACTTCGTCAAGTTTTAAAAGCATGACCCACGCGCCTCGCAATTTGGGACTCGGGCTTTAAGTAAACGTGTCGAGATGGCCGAAGGTGCTGGGTGAAAGGGTGTGGGTTCAAATCCCACTGTCAACAGATGGGCATTTTTGCTTACATAGAAACATGTACAATTTCACGCACCAGTGTTTTGTTTCTGACATATGTTCCTGCCGACTGCACCCCATTTTTTCCCCATTCGCCTGACATTTCTGCTGACATCCAACAAATCCCAAATTCGCCCCACCTGCGCCTTTTACACAATTCACGAATTCTCTCACTCCAACTTCTCCTTGACATCATTTAGTTGTTACGTCTTCCGTCGGATCTTTCTGCTTCTGCTTGCATCAATTCTTGTCTATATCCCTGTTCTTCAGTTGACAAATGGCTCATCGGAGTTATCGTTAATCCTCAGTTCGTTACCCAAGACTACCAATTTGTTCGAAAATCTCTTATCCTAGTCGAAACTAGCATATCCCGTTTCCGATTAGTCCATTTCAGTGATGTCGGCCCCCAGCGACACTCAAGCCACCGAGACTGCTGGTAGCGGTGGTTCCGATGGGAGCGAGAGGGCCGTCGGATTCGTTTGTCTGGGCGCGATGGGTGGTGGCATGGCGGCCGCTCTGGTGAAGCGAGGCTTTGCTGTGAAGGGTTACGATGTGAGTGGCTTGAAGGGATTCGATATGACTGGATCTGATTGAGTGCTCCGCTTTCAGTCCCATCCTTCGCCTCCGCGTCTCTCTCGCCTCGATCTCTCCCCCGCGTCTCCTCCTTTTCCCGGTCTCCTCGTCTCAACCGTCTCCTCCTCCCCTCCCTCCTCTCCTTCCTGCGTCTCCTCTACAACGTAGTCTTCTCCCTCTTCCCCATGTCTGGGCGAAACCGTGTAGTCCAGAATCAATGGGGATGTAGCTCAGATGGTAGAGCGCTCGCTTAGCATGCGAGAGGTACGGGGATCGATACCCCGCATCTCCAGGTTTGCGGGGATAGCTCAGTTGGGAGAGCGTCAGACTGAAGATTTGAAGGTCGCGTGTTCGATCCACGCTCACCGCACGTTTAGTTTACCTATGCCTCATCAGCATTTTGTAGAGCTTTTGCACCACTCACCTCCCCCTGAATGAGCTTTGGAATTGGAACCACCCTGCTCTTTGTCTTCCTTGCCCCCCTCACTCTGATTTCCTTGTACTTGCTTGGCCCACGCTCTCACCGCAGGTGTACCCCCCCGCATGTGAGAAGCTCAAATCCGCGGGTGGTGCTGCTGCTGCCTCCGCAGGCGATGCTGCTAAGGGTAACACACAGCCTCTTTGCTGCTCTTCACACGTAGCATGCCATCCCCTCACGCGCTGCTTTCTCAGCCTCTTCTTTCTCAATTCTCTTCACCTCATTGCTTACAGTCCGTTTTCATTTTTCATTTGGGCCTTCCCCACCCCACTCATCCCTCTCCTCCCTCATCCTTCTCCTCCATGCCTCCCCTCATGCGTCTCTCCGTGTCTCTCAGGAGCCGTGGTGCTGGTGCTGATGGTGACCACGGCAAAGCAGGCCGAGGGGGCTTTGTTTGGTGATCAAGGGGCACTGGAGTGTGAGTATTCGGGATGACTGTGGGTTGAGAGTGGTAGAGAGGGGAAGAGAGATGTAGAGAGGGGCAGAGAGGGGAAGAGAGGGGCAGAGAGGGGAAGAGAGGGGCAGAGAGGGGAAGAGAGGGGCAGAGAGGGGAAGAGAGGGGCAGAGAGGGGAAGAGAGGGGCAGAGAGGGGAAGAGAGGGGCAGAGGGTGCATGAAGGAGCAGAGAAAGTGGCGGGGCACAGCATTTGCGTGTCTGTAGAGCTCTTGCTTTCGTTTCCTTCTCAATCACCCCATTTCCGTGCCACATCTCCTTTCCGTCACCCGCTCCTGCCGTCGTGCCCTCTTCTCCTCCCCCCTGCAGCTCTCCCTCCTGGTGCTGTTGTCATTCTCTGCTCCACTGTCCCACCTGAATTTGCACGCAGCCTCGGCACCAAGCTCTCAGGTATAGTGTATTAAAATTAGTTTCTAAAACAAACTCTACACTTCCTCCTTTGAGTGAATACTTGGGTGTTTCCCAGATCATCAGAACCTGACGCCATCTGCACTCTGTTTCAGCATTGGTCTCTATACCAGTATCTCCACATCCCTTCTCGTCAATTCTTCCTTCCCGTCTGAGTCATTCTGTACCTCGTCCTGCCTTCACCTTTTTTGTCACTTTTGCGTCTCTTTGCGTTGCCTTTCCCTGCAACCTTTCTCTCACTTTCTGTTTGATTGTTTTCTAAGTACCTTTCCCTCCCCTGTTGCTCTGTTTAGCATTCTCAAACCATCCATTCTGTCCCCTGCTGTTCCTCTGTGCGTGCAGCACAGGGCAAGGGGTGGGAGATGGTGGATGCACCGGTGTCAGGAGGAGTGGCACGTGCTGCAGACGGTACCCTCACTGTGAGCTGTCGTAGTGTTGGTGTTATTACTGGCCGGCACCCCTTCCTTGCTCCAGGCACTTCCCTCCTGCTTTGTGACGTCTCAAATCCTACCTGCCCTTCTCACACTTCATCTCCCGTAACCCCTCTCTCTGTCCTCTTGTTCCTCACACACATGGCAGATCATGGCAGCTGCTACACCCGCTGCTCTTTCCAAGGCACAGCCAGTGCTGGAAGGTACGCTTGGCAGGGCAGTGCATGGGTGGGGGGCAGTGCACGGGTGGGGGGGTGGGTGAGTGTTCGCCTTCTTACAAGCTCTGCTAGGGCTCCGATTCTGATGCTGCAATGCACCTGCCTCTGTCCTCCATCACCCCCCCCCTAGCCCCCTCGCCTTGCGTTTCCCTCCTTCCCAAGATCCTATTCTAACATCCCCTCACCATCCCCTCTCTTCCCCCCCTCCCCCCCCTCCCCCCTCTCCCCTTTTTCCAACCCCCTCTCTCCCTGCGGCAGCCATGAGTGCAAAGCTGTACATAGTGGGTGATACCCCGGGCGCAGGCAGGTGTGTGGGTGGGGGAACGGGGGTAGGTGGCAGTGGGGGAGGGGGGGCAGGGGGGCAAGGAGGCAAGGGAGGCAACGAGGGCAAGTGGGCAAAGGGGGCAAGGGGGCCATGAGTGCAAAGCTGTACATTGTGGGTGACACACCGGGCACAGGCAGGTGCGTGAGTGGGGGGCAGGGGGGTAGGATGCGGGTGAGTTAGATGTGTATTTTGAGCTTTCTCAAAAACACCCCGCAGAAGGACCAAGGCGCGCACGTGGACCAAGGCGCGCGCGCGGACCAAATCGCGCGCCTCACTCGTTGTGCCTTCTCTCTTCTCTCGCGTTTCTCACGCTTCTCCCACGTTGCCCTCTCCTTCTGCCCTCCTCCATCCCCCCCTCAGCGCGGTGAAGATGGTGAATCAGCTGCTGGCAGGGGTGCACATCGCGGCAGCAGCGGAGGCCATGGCACTGGGGGCCAGGGCAGGGCTGAACGCGCGCATGGTGTTCGATATCATCTCACATGCCGCTGGCAACTCCTGGTGGGTTGATTGAGGCGTGCCCTTTATTGTGTCTTGCTACTGGGTGAGGGCACATAGCAGCGGAGGTGATGGCAGTGGGGGCAAGGGCGGGGCTGAATGCGCACATGGTGTTTGTCATCATCTCACACGCTGCTGGCAACTCCTGGTGAGTCCAGCTGCTGTGTTGTGAGGGCCCTGTGCTGTAATGGGCTCCTCATAGCGGCAGCAGCAGCAGCAGCGGAGGCGATGGCACTGGGGGCGAGGGCGGGGCTTAACGCGCGCATGGGGTGTTTGTCATCATCTCACACGCTGCTGGCAACTCCTGGTGAGTCCAGCTGCTGTGATGTGCCCAGTGCTGTGATGTGCCCAGTGCTGTGATGTGCCCAGTGCAGTGAGCAATCTTAGGACCACATGCAGCCATGCTCATGCCCATCCCCATCCCCATCCCCCACACCTATGGCAGAATGTTTGAGAATCGAGTGCCACACATGCTGGACAATGACTCCTGAGTCGACTCATAAATCATTACCATCCCTCCGCCCATCCTCACGCCCTTCCCGATTGCCATACCCACACCTATGTCAGGATGTTTGAGAACAGAGTGCCGCACATGCTGGACAACAACTATTGATTCGACTCAAAAGTACTTTCTTTTCCTTGCCCATCCTCACGCCCATCGTGATTGCCACCCCCACCCACATCTCAGGATGTTTGAGAACAGAGTGCCACACATGCTGGACAGCGACTACACGCCCCGCTCCGCGCTCAACATCTTTGTCAAGGACCTGGTATGCCGTGTTGTGCTGAGGCGCTGTACTGAGGCAGTGTCTGTATCTCCTGTCAGACAGGGGATCCTGTGGTATGGAAGTTCACTTTTGAGGCATCTCAAAAGTCGTCAAGGACCTCGTACGCCCTGCTGTGCCAGCACTCGCTGTCTCACTCCGTGACCTGGTCTCACTCCATGGCCTGGTCTCCAGCACAGTGCACAAGTGACTGCCTCAGTAAGGCAGTCCAGCAGCCTTTTGTTCGTCTTGTTGTATTGAGGCAGCCTCACCATCTAAAGTTGCTCCTGCATGGTGTTGCACAGCGCAGTGGAGTGCGGTGCGGTTGGGTTCACTGCAGTGAGCAGCGTATGAGGCACTGGTTGAGAAGCACACCTCACTTCACAGCATGCCCATTCACTTCACTCTTGCTCCCTCCTCCCACTTCCCTCTCCGTTTACTCCCTTCAGGGCATTGTGTTGGGCGAGGCACAGTCGCTCGCGTTCCCTCTGCCCCTGGCAGCAGCAGCACACCAGCAGTTCCTGGCTGGTGCAGCAGCAGGGCTGGGCAGGGAGGATGATGCTGCCGTGGTCAAGGTGAGTGCAGGGGGGTGGTGCGGGTGGGGGTAGAGGTTTGTGTAACTCGGCAGGGCATGAGGTGCAGCAGCAGGGCTGGGCAGGGAGGACGATGCTGCCGTGGTCAAGGTGAGTGGGGGGTTGCAGGTGGAAGTTAGGGGGTTGAGAGCGGGGAGTTTGAGGGTTTGGAGCGTGGGGTGAGGATTTGTGTACCTTGGCACGGAATGAGGTGCAGCAGCAGGGCTAGGCAGGGAGGGCGAAGCCACCGGGGTCAAGGTGAGTGGATGGGGTTGAGGGGGGAAGAGGGCGGGAGGCTTGGATTTAGGTTTCAGTGGGAAGGCACATGTTTCATGCTCTGCACTGCAGGTGTCATGTCATGTCATATCACACTGCATGGAAGCAGCTGCTGCATGCATCAACTCGTTGAATCTTCCTTCGTTTCTGTCATTGTCAAAAGCTTTCTCCTTTTCCCCTGGTCCCTACACCCCGATACTCTCGTACCAATTTCCACCCATCCCCATCCATCCTCACCCATTCCCATTACCGTCCGCCCATCTCACCCCCTCTAGGTCTATGAGCGCCTGGCAGGAGTAACAGTCGCTTCCGCCCTCCCTGGCAGGGGGGAGGGCAGGGGGGGAGGGCAAGGGGGGAGGGCAAGGGGGGAGGGCAAGGGGGGAGGGCAGGGGGGAGGGCAAGGGGGGAGGGCAAGGGGGGAGGGCAGGGGGGAGGGCAAGGGGGGAGGGCAAGGGGGGAGGGCAAGGGGGGAGGGCAAGGGGGGAGGGCAAGGGGGGAGGGCAAGGGGGGAGGGCAAGGGGGGAGGGCAGGGGGGAGGGCAAGGGGGGAGGGCAAGGGGGGAGGGCAAGGGGGGAGGGCAAGGGGGGAGGGCAGGGGGGGAGGGCAAGGGGGGGAGGGCAAGGGGGGAGGGCAAGGGGGGAGGGCAAGGGGGGAGGGCAGGGGGGAGGGCAGGGGGGGAGGGCAGGGGGGGAGGGCAAGGGGGGAGGGCAAGGGGGGAGGGCAAGGGGGGAGGGCAGGGGGGGGCAAGGGGGGAGGGCAGGGGGGAGGGCAAGGGGGGAGGGCAAGGGGGGAGGGCAAGGGGGGAGGGCAAGGGGGGAGGGCAAGGGGGGAGGGCAAGGGGGAGGGCAAGGGGGGAGGGCAAGGGGGAGGGCAAGGGGGGAGGGCAAGGGGGGAGGGCAAGGGGGGAGGGCAAGGGGGGAGGGCAGGGGGGAGGGCAAGGGGGGAGGGCAAGGGGGGAGGGCAAGGGGGAGGGCAAGGGGGGAGGGCAAGGGGGGAGGGCAAGGGGGGAGGGCAAGGGGGGGAGGGCAGGGGGGAGGGCAGGGGGGGAGGGCAGGGGGGGAGGGCAAGGGGGGAGGGCAAGGGGGGAGGGCAAGGGGGGAGGGCAAGGGGGGAGGGCAGGGGGGAGGGCAGGGGGGGAGGGCAAGGGGGAGGCAGGGGGAGGGCAAGGGGGGAGGGCAAGGGGGGAGGGCAAGGGGGGAGGGCAAGGGGGGAGGGCAAGGGGGGGAGGGCAAGGGGGGAGGGCAAGGGGGGAGGGCAAGGGGGGAGGGCAGGGGGGAGGGGCCAAGGGGGGAGGGCAAGGGGGGAGGGCAAGGGGGGAGGGCAGGGGGGAGGGCAAGGGGGGGAGGGGCAGGGGGGAGGGCAAGGGGGGAGGGCAAGGGGGGAGGGCAAGGGGGGAGGGCAGGGGGGAGGGCAGGGGGGGAGGGCAGGGGGGAGGGCAAGGGGGGAGGGCAAGGGGGGAGGGCAAGGGGGGAGGGCAAGGGGGGAGGGCAAGGGGGGAGGGCAAGGGGGGAGGGCAAGGGGGGAGGGCAAGGGGGGGAGGGCAAGGGGGGAGGGCAAGGGGGGAGGGCAAGGGGGGAGGGCAAGGGGGGAGGGCAAGGGGGGAGGGCAAGGGGGGAGGGCAAGGGGGGAGGGCAAGGGGGGAGGGCAAGGGGGGAGGGCAAGGGGGGGGGAGGGCAAGGGGGGAGGGCAAGGGGGGAGGGCAAGGGGGAGGGCAAGGGGGGAGGGCAAGGGGGGAGGGCAAGGGGGGAGGGCAAGGGGGGAGGGCAGGGGGGGAGGGCAGGGGGGAGGGCAAGGGGGGAGGGCAAGGGGGGAGGGCAAGGGGGGAGGGCAAGGGGGGAGGGCAGGGGGGAGGGCAGGGGGGAGGGCAGGGGGGGAGGGCAAGGGGGAGGGCAAGGGGGGAGGGCAAGGGGGGAGGGCAAGGGGGGAGGGCAAGGGGGGAGGGCAAGGGGGGAGGGCAAGGGGGGAGGGCAAGGGGGGAGGGCAAGGGGGGAGGGCAAGGGGGGAGGGCAAGGGGGAGGGAAGGGGGGAGGGAAGGGGGGGAGGGCAGGGGGGGAGGGCAAGGGGGGAGGGCAAGGGGGAGGGCAAGGGGGGAGGGCAAGGGGGTGAGGGCAGGGGGGAGGGCAGGGGGGGAGGGCAAGGGGGGAGGGCAAGGGGGGAGGGCAAGGGGGGAGGGCAAGGGGGAGGGCAAGGGGGAGGGCAAGGGGGAGGGCAGGGGGAGGGCAGGGGGGAGGGCAGGGGGGGAGGGCAAGGGGGGAGGGCCAAGGGGGAGGCAAGGGGGAGGGCAAGGGGGGAGGGCAGGGGGGAGGGCAAGGGGGGAGGGCAAGGGGGAGGGCAAGGGGGGAGGGCAAGGGGGAGGGCAAGGGGGGAGGGCAAGGGGGGAGGGCAAGGGGGGAGGCAAGGGGGGAGGGCAAGGGGGGAGGGCAAGGGGGGAGGGCAAGGGGGTGAGGGCAGGGGGGAGGGCAGGGGGGAGGGCAGGGGGGGAGGGGCAAGGGGGGAGGGCAAGGGGGGAGGGCAAGGGGGAGGGCAAGGGGGGAGGGCAAGGGGGAGGGGCAAGGGGGGAGGGCAAGGGGGGAGGGCAAGGGGGAGGGCAAGGGGGAGGGCAAGGGGGGGAGGGCAAGGGGGGAGGGCAAGGGGGGAGGGCAAGGGGGGAGGGCAAGGGGGCGGTGCTGCCAGTGGTGGTGGTTCTGGATGATGATCCCACGGGCACTCAAACTGTGCATGGCCTGCACGTGCTCACCACGTGGTATGTGTGTGGTAACCACGTGGTAGGGCAATAGGGAGGGGAGGGAGAGAGGGTGCTGCCAGTGGTGGTGGTTCTGGATGATGATCCCACAGGCACTCAAACCGTGCATGGCCTGCACGTGCTCACCACGTGGTATGTGTGTGGTAACCACGTGGTAGGGCAATAGGGAGGGGAGGGAGAGAGGGTGCTGCCAGTGGTGGTGGTTCTGGATGATGATCCCACAGGCACTCAAACCGTGCATGGCCTGCACGTGCTCACCACGTGGTATGTGTGTGGTATGTGTGTGGTATGTGTGTGGTATGGAAACCACGTGGTAGGGCGTGGTAGCCATGTGGTCTGGTGGGAGGTAACAATGTGGTGAATGGTAACAATGTGGTGAATGGTAACAATGTGGTGAATGGTAACAATGTGGTGAATGGTAACATTCCTCTCGTCTCTCCCTGATTCCTTCTCCAGGGACGTGCAAGCACTCAAGGTGGAAATGGTATTGCTGGCGCACACCCCCAATGCCGCCAGTGCCGCCTGCCATGTGGACGTAGGCACATACCTAGGCAAACTGGCACATACCCTCATGTGGGCCCCCCAGTCAAACTGGCACATACCCTCATGTGGCACATACCCTCATGTGGCACATACCCTCATGTGGCACATACCCTCATGTGGGCCCCCCAGTCAAATCTTCATCTTCTCCCGTCACTCACTCCTCCCTCTCCCCTCTCTCCCCAGGGACGTGCAAACACTCCAGGCGGAGATGGCAGCACTGGCGCACACCCCCAATGCCGCCTTCTTCATTCTCACCAACTCCCGCGCGCTGCCCACGCAGCAGGTGGGTGGGGCATGGCATGGCATGGCGTGGCATGGCATCACGTGACATGACATGGCGTGGCGCCACATGGCATGACATGGCGTCGCATGGCATCTGTCCCTGTCCTCATTACCACCACCTCCATTCTCCTGCTCCATCCTTCCCCATGCTGCTGCTTCCCTGCCGTTGCAAACTGCCTCTTTCACGTTCCTCTCTCCCTCTCTCAACCATTGTTCCTTCTCCGTCCTCCCCTCCCTCCATCACACTACCATCGTCCCTCGCCAGGGCAGGCAGCAGCTCTCACACGCACCATCTGCAGCAATGTCGTGACAGCAGCCCTTGCACCTCCCTTCACCGCCTCTCACTCTTCCCCCTCCCCTCCCCTCCCCTCCCCTACGCCCCACTCGTCCCCCCACCCCACCCATGGCAGGCAGCAGCTCTCACACGCACCATCTGCAGCAACGTCGTGACAGCAGCCCAGCAGGCAGGGATTCTCAGGTAAGCAGCGGTGGAGATGGGTGGAGAAGACAGTGAAAAAACTGGTTGCTCTTGCAGTGGGTGTAGTGGTGAGCAGAAGCAGTGGCTTGTCTGTTTTAATATCTGCTCAGTAGTGCAGCAACCCACCAGGTAGCAAGACCTCCTCTCTGTCACTCTGTGCCCGTGGTGTGCCTCGTGTGTGTGTAGCAGCAGTGGTAGCAAGGACCCGGGCTGTAGAGGCATCACACTCATTCTCCGAGGGGACTCCACCCTGCGAGGCCACTTCCCCCAGGTATAACACCCGCCCGTGTGTACTGTTGAAATCACTTTTGAGAATCTCATACTCCTGTTGAATTTCACAAGTGATTTCTCACAAGCAAGGCCACTTCCCCCAGGTTCCCCATTGTTCTCTGCTTGCTTCCATTGCTTCCTCTCCCGCCATTCTTCCCATGCGATTCTCCTCGCTCCTGCCTGCACTATGTGGCTGATGGGGCCGACAGGTGGGGAAGCGGAGGGTTGTTCATTCGCTCGTTGTCCAATGCCCCCCCCCTTCTCCCTTCCTAGGAGGTAGAGGCAGCGGAGGCAGCGTTGGGAGCAGCAGTGGATGCGTGGGTTGTGTGTCCTTTCTTCCTGGAGGGAGGGCGCTACACCATCAATGACACACACTATGTGGCCGATGGGGCCGACAGGTGGGGGGTTTCATTCACATGGAGTGTTTACCTGTATGTATTGAGTGTGAGCATACAGCGTACATGGGATGGCAGATGGGATTGACCGGTAAGGCATGTGAGACTTCGTAGTGCAGAAAGGTAGTTTCGACCTGGATCCAACAGTCCTAACTCGTCCTAATCTCCTCTAGAGTAGTTTGCACTACCTGACATGACTTGACGACACTCACACACACACACTCACTTCCTCTCCACACCCACCATTCGTCCACCGCCCCTCCACTCCAGGCTGGTGCCGGCTGCACAGACGGAGTTTGCCAAAGATGCTGCCTTCGGGTATTCACACTCCAACCTCAAACAGGTGTGCACCTGTGCTTCGCGGTGCTGTGCGGTACTGTGCTGTGCAATACTGTGCTGTGCTGTGTGGGCGGGAGGGATATACACATGTAGATGTTGGTTGCTGGATTTGATGCGTCCAAATGCATCCGTGCCTTGACATGCACCAATCTCCTCTTTTGTATGCCTCTCTCTGAATTGATGTGCTCAGTGGGTGGAGGAGAAGACAGGAGGTGCCAGGTCAGCAGCTGACGTGACATCCATCTCCATCTCGACCATCAGGGAGGGCGGCCCCTCTGCCGTCCTTAAAGCCCTCATGGCGCTGCCCAAGGTGCGTCCTGCTGTTCCCTGCTGCTTCTCCCATGTCCTCATATGCTCCCCCCATGCTGCCTTGTGAATGATGTGCTGTACGGTTCCTATGCTCCCCCAAGGGCCCTCATGGTACCCGCCGCTGCTCATCCCTTCCGCTCTCTGCTGCATCGAGATGTGCGGAACCGGGTTTGCTGGGGCATCTATCCTTGCTGCGCTCTACTAGCTTGGCCCTGCATTCCTTTCTTCCTTGACTGTAAAACGTTCAATTCACTCCCTTACCCTCATGTGGCAACAGCAGCTCCCCACCGCGCAGAGGCAGCAGGGCGCTCCTTCCTCGTGCGCTCTGCCGCCTTCTTCGTCTGCTCCCTCCTCTACACACCTTGAATTCCGCCCCCCCCCTGCCCTTTCACTTGGCTCCCACAGGGCAGTGTGTGCATCTTGAACGCAGCGAGTGACAGCGACTTGCACGTGGCAACAGCAGCCCTAAGATACGCAGAGGCAGCTGGCCGCTCCTTCCTCGTGCGCTCTGCCGCTTCCTTCATCTCCTCCCTCCTCTCCCTCCCCAAACTGCACCCGCTTGGTCCCCCTGAGTGGGCGCAGCTGCTGCTGGGGGGAGGGGCGGGGGGGGATTGTGAGGAAGAGGGGGAGGGGGAGTGGGGGCGGAAGTTGAAGCGGTGGGGATGGTTGCGGAGCAGTACCGGGGGATTGGTTGTGGTGGGGTCGTATGTGCCGAAAACAAGTGCTCAGGTAAGTGGGAGAGGGTGGGGTTGAGGAATGAGGGAAAGGGGGAGGGAGAGGAGGTGAGGAGGGAAAGCAGGCGGAGAGGGGAGGAGGAAATGGCGGAAAATGAAGAATATGGCAAGGATGGGGACAAGAGTTTGGTGTGAATAAGATCTTAGCAGGGTGGTGACGCAGGAACCGAGTGCAGCAGTGCACCGGCCTTTCAGCATAAAGCATTCTTGACTTCCCTGCTCAACACTCCCTTCCTACCTCCCTGTCATTGCCATCCCATCCCTGCCTCTCTCATGGCATCAGCTAGAGGAGCTGCTGTCCTGCCTGGGCTCGTCCTTACACGTGATTCAGGCAAGCTGGAAGGCGGGCATGTATGCATGGCTATGTGATTGCACGGCAGATGCATGGCAGATTGCAGAGAGGAGGTTGATACATGGCATTCTAGTCAGCGCTAATCCATCTCGCAATGAATGACAGTTTTTTCACACCCGTCGTAAGACCATACCAATTGCAAGCATCCTCATTTGTCCAATTGTGCCCTTCCTTCCCTTCCCTCACGTCTTTGCACATCATCGGACAGGTCAACGCTGCTGACGTGGCATCTGACAGCTGGCAGGGGGAGAGGAGGGAAGTGGCGGTGGCAGGGATGGCGGAGGAGGCGGAAAGAGCACTGCAGAAGGGCCGGGATGTTGTCATCATGACGTCTCGAGAGCTGATCACGGGCTCAGGTGGGTGCTATCTGGGGGGAGGGGGCAAGTGGCGGTGGCGGAGATGGCAGGGGAGGCGGAGGGAGCACTGGGGGAGGGCAGAGACGTTGTCATCATGACGTCACGAGCAGCGTTAGCACCAGCGTTAGCAGCAGCGCCATCACCGGCAGCAGCACCAGTAGTAATACCAGCACTGCTGTTGCTGATAGTACTCCCCCAGCAGCACCAGCAAGCCCCCCCAGGACCTGCCCCTGCACCTGCCCCTGCCCCTTCCCCTGCCCCTGCCCCTGCCCCTGCCCCCCCTGCCCCTGTACCGGAAACGTCACAGGCACCACAGGCTGGGCCCCATCCAAGACCTTGAAGGTCATCTGATGGCCGCCTGGAATGCAGCTGTCTCGTTCTGGAATGCGGTGGGGAAGGGGAAGGGAGGATAATGAGGTTTAAGACCGTGACTGTTTTTTCAAAGCATGTGATCTCTTACGCAATGCATTGCTGGATGGGCGTTGTGTTTGTGGGCCTTGCTCTGTTTCTCATGAGAAAGCTGCCTAACAGCGTAACAGCTGGTGCTGCTCTTGCTGCTGCTGCTGCTGCTCTTGCTGCTGCTGCTGTCGCGAAAATCAGCTTTCTCATGAGAAACAGAGCAAGGCCCACAGACACAACACCCATCCAGCATTTCATTGTGTGAGAGATCACATGCTTTGAAAAAACAGTCACGGTCGTAAACCTCATTATCCTCCATACTCCTTCCCCCACCGCATTCCAGAACGAGACAGCTGCATTCGAGGCGGCCATCAGATGGCCTTCAAGGTCTTGGATGTGGCCCAGCCTGTGGTGCCTGTGACGTTTCCGGTACAGGGGCAGGGGGGGCAGGGGCAGGGGCAGGTGCAGGGGCAGGTCCTGGGGGGGCTTGCTGGTGCTGCTGGGGGAGTACTATCAACAACAGCAGTGTTGGTATTACTACTGGTGCTGCTGCCGGTGCTGGCGCTGCTGCTAGCGCTGGTGCTAACGCTGCTAACCCTCATAACTGTCCCCAGCATTTTGGAGATTGGGTGAGCGAACGGTGCAGTGCTCAAGTCTCATTCTGATAATCACCCTTGTACATTCTCCTCCTTCCATCCGACACCCCACTGTCCTCTTGATTGTGCCTGTTACTGCCAAACCTGGCCAGCAGTCTGGAGATTGGGTGGAGAGTGAGCGAGGCAGTGGTGGATTTTGATTCATATAATGAAATCACTCCTGCATCCCTTGCCCCTTCCATCCTTGCTCCCTCTCGTCCTCTTGACTGTCCCCATCGCCCCCATGATTATCCCATGGTTTCCACCAGACCCGGCCAGCAGTCTGGAGATCGGGTGGAGAGTGAGCGAGGCGGTGGTGGAAGTTGTGAGGGCGATCGGTGTGCGCCCCAAGTACATTCTCACTAAGGTGCGAGTGGGATGGGGCTGCAGAAGAAAGGAGACGAGCGGCATTGGGATGGCGGTGGTGGAATGGAGAGGAGAGGATCCATGTAGCATGGTGTGGCACGGCATGCGATGGGTGGCATGACATGACATGGCATGGCATGGCTTGGCATGGCATGGCATGGCATGGCATGGCATGGCATGGCATGGCATGGCATGCATCTATAAGCATGCATGGCAGGGTATACTCCATTGTCTTTGCCCTTAAATGCTTTTCATCAGCTTAATCCCGCTTCACGGCTCGTTCCCCCACGCCCTCCCCTCTCCACCCTCCCTCCCACCGCATGAGAGCAGAGCACATAACCGGACACTACATAAGAAAGGCACTGACTTTCCACACTCCCACCCCCTCTTGAGCCCCTCTCTCCCTCCTCCTCCCATTGCCATCAGGGTGGCATCACATCGTCCGACGTGGCAACCAAGGCGCTGGGAGTGGGGAGGGCGAGGGTGGAGGGGCAGGCCATGGCAGGCGTGCCGCTGTGGCGCCTCGATGATGCCTCCGGGTTCCCCGACCTACCCTACATCGTCTTTCCAGGTGAGGTCCTCCTTTCAGTCTTTCCCGTAAACTCACTTCTGAGAGTTCTCAAAATCAACTCCAAGAGAGGGTGGAAGGGCAGGCCATGGCAGGCGTGCCGCTGTGGCGCCTCGATGCCCATTCCAGGTTCCCTGACCTGCCCTACATCGTCTTTCCAGGTACTTTCTACCTCTCGTGTGTCCTTTTATGTATCCCAATTTCTACCTTCCAGTTTCGGCCTTTCAATCTCAGTGTGTGTCTTTTCTGTCTTCCCTGGCCTCGCAGCATCTATCTGGGTAGGCCGAGTCAAGTGTTGCCAAGTGTTGCCAAGTGTTGCCAAGTGTTGCCAAGTGTTGCCAGAGGAGCAGCAGTGCCCCTTTTCAATCTCATCCTCCGCTTCCTCTCATCTCATCACTTTTCTCGCTCACCCTTGCCCTCTCCTCCCCCTACTCCTCCTCTTCCGCCCCCCCACTGCTGCTCCTCCTCCTCCCTCCCATCCATCTACCCCTCACCACCACTCACCAGGCAATGTCGGATCATCCTCATCTCTCGCAGATGTGGTGCAGCGCTGGCGCCAGCCGATCACCCCGCCTCTACTGACCACATTAGACCTAGTGCGCGCAGCAGCAGAGGGCGGGTATGCAGTGGGGGCGTTCAACGTGTATAACCTCGAGGGGGTGCGGGCCGTGGTGCGGGGAGCAGAGGAGGAGAGAAGCCCAGCTATTATTCAGGTACGCAATATGCGACATTGTGGTAGGAGGGGGTGAATGCAGTGGTGCGGGGAGCAGAGAAGGGGAGCCACTCTTGGCAGCGAGAAGGGCGGCTGGGGTTGTGAGAAATCATGGTGACCTCTCTCCCCTCTCCCTCCATTCATCTCTGAATCCCCCCTCTCTGTCTCCCTCTCCCCTTCCCCCTCCCCAGCTGCATCCCTCGGCCATCCATCACGGGGGAGAGCCCCTCATGGCAGCGAGCCGAGCAGATGTGGCAATTGTTTCTTTCTCCATTGCCACTCATGGTGCTAGTTGCCACTCATGGTGCTAGTTGCCACTCATGGTGCTAGTTGCCACTCATGAGTGACAACGAGATGTGGCAATTGTTTCTTTCTCCATTCCCCTCTCTCTTCCCTCTCCTCTCCCCAGCTGCATCCCTCAGCCATCCGACACGGGGGGGAGCCCCTCATGGCAGCAAGCCGAGCAGCAGCCATGGCTGCACGTGTGCCCATCGCCTTGCACCTCGACCATGCCACGGACGTGGGCCTTATTCAGCGATGTGTGGAGCAGGTGCGTGTGCCCATAGTGCTGTGTGGAGGTGCGTGTGCCCATAGTGCTGTGTGGAGGTGCGTGTGCCCATAGTGCTGTGTGGAGGTGCGTGTGCCCATAGTGCTGTGTGGAGGTGCGTGTGCCCATAGTGCTGTGTGCCCATAGGGGAGGTGCCGGTCCGTACCCCACACGCACGTGAGTGCAGGGGAGGTGCCGGTCCATCATGGCAGACGGCTCTCACCTGCCCCTACCCCATTCCCACACACCATTCCCATGACCCGGACTCTATCCGCCCCCATACCCCACCCCACATGCACGTGAGAGCAGGGGTGGTGCCAGTTCATCATGGCAGACGGCTCTCACCTGTCCCACCATTCCCATGCCCCTTCCCCTCCCCCCCCACATACATGAGTGCAGGGGTGGTGCCAGTCCATCATGGCGGACGGCTCTTATCTACCCCTTGCGGACAACATCGCCTTCACGCAACGCGTTGTGGCTGCCCTCGCTGCCCTCATCACTCCAGCAGCAGCGGATGCACCAGGGGCGGCGAGAATAGCACGCGGTGGGGGAGGGGCAGTGGTGGTGGAGGCGGAGGTGGGGCGGATAGCGGGGGTGGAGGATGGGGAGACGGTTGAGGAGATTGCTGGCAGGCTCACCCAGGTTGAACAGGTAAGATGCCCTGTAAGAGTGGCACACGGTGGGGGAGGGGCGGTGGTGGTGGAGGCGGAGGTGGGGCGGATAGCGGGGGTGGAGGATGGGGAGACGGTTGAGGAGATTGCTGGCAGGCTCACCCAGGTTGAACAGGTAAGATGCCCTGTAAGAGTGGCACACGGTGGGGGAGGGGCGGTGGTGGTGGAGGCGGAGGTGGGGCGGATAGCGGGGGTGGAGGATGGGGAGACGGTTGAGGAGATTGCTGGCAGGCTCACCCAGGTTGAACAGGTAAGATGCCCTGTAAGAGTGGCACACGGTGGGGGAGGGGCGGTGGTGGTGGAGGCGGAGGTGGGGCGGATAGCGGGGGTGGAGGATGGGGAGACGGTTGAGGAGATTGCTGGCAGGCTCACCCAGGTTGAACAGGTAAGATGCCCTGTAAGAGTGGCACACGGTGGGGGAGGGGCGGTGGTGGTGGAGGCGGAGGTGGGGCGGATAGCGGGGGTGGAGGATGGGGAGACGGTTGAGGAGATTGCAGGGCGACTTACACAGGTTGAGCAGGTGAGGTGCGGTGGGAGCAGGTAAGTCGCAGTGGGAGCAGGTGAGGGGGGGTGGGAGCAGGTGGGTGGGGGTGGGAACGAGACAAAGGAGAGGAGGGATGTGAAGAAGCCCGTGCCAATTCGTATCCTCTGCTCACCCGTCCTCCTTCCATCCCCAGCCCCATTCTCCCTCTTTCCATCCCCAGCCCCATTCTCCCTCTTTCCGTCCCCAGACCCATTCTCCCTCTTTCCATCCCCAGCCCCATTCTCCCTCTTTCCTTCCACACTCAACCCGGATCTTCCCGTTCCTCCCTCCCTTGCCCATGCAGGCCGAGACCTTCCTTGAAAGCGTTCCCCAGGTGTCTCTCCTCGCAGTATGTGTGGGCAACCGGCACGGCCCCTACCCACCCTCCCTCCTCTCCACCCCCGCCTCCATCCTCAACTTCCCTCTCCTCCGCTCCCTCGCTGCCACCGCCTCAAACCACCACGCCCACCTGGTGCTGCACGGCGCCTCGGGATTGCCGCCCGAGATTGTACAGGAGTGCGTACAGTGCGGCGTGCGCAAGTTCAATGTTAATACCGAGTTGAGGGCTGCTTATATGGAGGCACTGGGGGGGGCTGGGGGAGGGGGAGGAGGAGGGAGGGATTTGGTGGATGTGATGGGAGAGGCGGAGAGGAGGATGATAGATGTGGTGAGGGGGAAGCTAAGGTTGTTCGGTTCGGCTGGTTGCGTGTGAGCTTGCATGTGTGTGGAAGAGGGGAGAGGGGTGTGGGAGAGGAGGGAGGGATTGAGTGGATGTGATGGGAGAGGCTGAGAGGATGGTGAGTGTGGTGAGGGGGAAGGTGAGGCTGTTTGGGTCGGCTGGTCGCATGTGAGCTTGCATGTGTGGGAGAAGGGAGTGTGGGAGAGGGGAGTGTGGGAGAAGGGAGTTTAAGAGAGGGAGGTTGGGGGTAAGGGAGAAGGGATGACCGGTCGATTGACATTGAAATAGATGGATTAAAGAGGGGTGGAAGCAGATGGGTTGTGGAATTTATTGGTTGTTTGTTTTGCACAGTTCATGCTATTGAATTGCATCAGTCAGTGTGAAAAGCTGAAACTTTAAACTTGGGAAACCACTTCCCTATCCCATGCATGCCCGCCTCACTCCCTCCCCCTTCATCATTGCCACGACGCCAGGCCCTCAGATTCGTTAGCCTTGGGTACATTCTTGTCGCGTGTCAGATATCATGTCATCAGCCCTTGGTCTCCAATTGGTCCCTTCCTAACCTCCACTTCATGGCTGACCTGATGTCTGACACAGGGTACGAATGCACCCTCATGCGGCACCAAAATTGTACATTATTTCCACTCACCAAGTGTACAACAACACTATCACAACAATTTCAACAACCAGTATCATACAAACCAAGACACTAGTATATGTGGGAGTGCTTCAGAATGGGTCCCACACACTGCCCATCCCCACCATCCCAGTGCTCTTGCAGGTGATCCCATTGCCAAGTGTCACTTCATCAAGGCCTGCAGCACGCGATCAATGATGTGTGTCGTCTCGTTGCCATGCTAGAAGCCCACTCTATCACAACTCGGAAGAAAGTATCACTTTCCATCCAGTATCCTCCTCCCATCACCACGGCGACACCATCTGGTACTGAGTCTCATTTTAAAGAGGCCTGCAGCGCACGGTCAATGATGTGAGTCGTCGCCATATTAACCACTAACTGGAAAGCGGGCGGCTCTGGGTGGTTGTAGTTCATCAGATAAAAGTTTTCGTCCACTCTCCTCGGCCCAACCGTCCATCTTGGACAGCTCTTGAAATTTGGAAGAGTTTTAAGCAGCGAGGACCGCTTGTACACTCCAAAGTCGTTCTGCGCGTAATCGAAAAACGCTGCAGAGGGGATATCCGTGAGGTTCACCATCTGGTGCTTGTTGAACGTACCCTCTTCCACCGTCGGCAGCGTCTCGCAATACTTATACCCCATATCACGCGTCCCATTGGTAACTATAAGCCGAACAAAATTATCCGTCGGAAGGCCGCTGCAATACCCGGTCTCCTTCCCTGAAAGCGTGCCTTTGCGGCCGATATTACACAGCTGGCCTCGAATGCTCCTGTCCTGGCACACGCTGTCCCACCAGGGCCACTGGGAGCGAAACAGTGGAGTGTCATAGTATTTCTTTCGCATGGCTTCCCAGTAGGTGCCTGGGCGTTTGGCACAGTTATTGACGGTGGGTGTGAAGCACGTGCACCACCCCGGCATGCCTGCCACGTCCTTGATGATTATGTTGTCTATGGAGTTCCTGTGAGGGGTGAGGGGAGAGGGGAGGAGAGAGGGGTGCAGTGTGGTTGAGGTGACGGTGGGCGTGTGAAGCATGTGCAGCAACCAGGCATGCCTGCCCGAAACACCACTCCATTACCAATGCTGCTACTGTCAAAACCTCCCCACAGTTCTTCCTTTCCCCCACCCCTCCAACTCACCACTTGCCGTTGTTGACCTTAACACCATCATACGTGCCAACACACGCCCCGCCATTCACCGTCACGCCCGACGTCACATAGTCCAGGTAGTAACAATGGTCCCCATTGAACACATAATTGCACTCCGCCAGGTTCGCTGCATCGGGGAAAAATGGTAAGGGGGGAAGAGGCAGCGTAAGGCTGGGGTCTGAGCCAAGACCAGGTCTGCAGGATGCCTGAGGTGACATAGTCCAGGTAGTAGCAGTGGTCCCCGTTGAACACATGATTGCACTCCGCCAGGTTCGCTGCAGAAGGGTCAGGAGGGATGAGAGATTTTGAGGCGGTTGAGAGGGTTTGAGAGGGTGGAAGTGGGGTTGAGCCAGCAGCAAAATCATGATCCATCCCCCCCACGCACCTACCACCACCCCTACTGCCACCCACCAGGGCTGAACCAGTGCGTGCAGAAGTAGATCCCAGCGGCATCTTGATCCCCCGATCTATTCGTCCCAGCAGCCACGACAATGTTGTACGAGATGGTCGCCAGCACGCAGTCTGCCGCGTAGTGCACGTCCGCGCCGCACCGGATGCCCGCGAATATGAAGTCGTGCACGTAGTTGTTGCGCACTATCACGCCAATGGCGCCTTGATAGAGGACTATTGGGGTGTCCACGCCTGTTAGGGAGGGGAGGGAAGGGGGGACGAGGGAAAAGGCGAATATGAAGTCGTGCGCGTAGTTGCTGTGCACTATCATGCCTATGGCGCCTTGATAGAGGACTATTGGGGTGTCCACGCCTGGTAGAGGGGGCACAGCGGTAGTGAAACGGGTGAGAGGGAGTGTGGGCGGGCAGGGAGAGGCGAATATGAAGTCGTGCGCGTAGTCGTTGCGCACTGTCACGCCCATGGCGCCTTGATACAGCACAATCACACCTATGGCGCCCTGATAGGAGCACGATGGGGGTGCCCACACCTGGTAGGAGCACGATGGGGGTGCCCACACCTGGTAGGAGCACGATGGGGGTAACCACACCTGGTAGGAGCATACCGGGGTAGGGGATTGCAGGACTCACCATAGACCTCGTTATTGGTGATCGCGATATACGACTTCTCCAGCGTGGGCCCGTAGCCGCTCATGGCAACGCGAATCACGCCCGGCGATTTGTTGAACACGGGAACCCCCGTGACGCGCATGGAGTCGACTCGAGATGACATGCTTCGAAACAAGTCAATGCGCCCGAACACTGTTCCTTTGGCGATCTGAATTCCGTAACTCCTGTACACGTGTATTGTAGGGCAATTTACCCCGATGCCATTCTCGGGAACGCCGACGCATTCGGGAGACGAGGTGCGAACTCCGAGCGAAAAGCTCACTCCCAGTACAAGCACATTGCTGGTGTTCCATATCCGCAATACAGGCTGATCCGCTCCGAAATAAGAGATTCTGTAACCCGATCCGGTTATGTTGTTGGAACGCAGTACTGTGCACGAGTAGCGTTTGTCGAAAAGCAGACCCTTGTCGAGAACGAGGTTCTTATTCAACTCCAAGATGACGGTGCGCGCTGGCGGGTAGTTGAGGCGGCGCGCAATGTCGTCTACAGTAAAGACCTTGATATAGACTGCTCCCTCGTAGTCAGAGCAAAAGCCGGGAGTGAAAGTGTCCTCTGTAAGCGGGGGAAAATGAGGGGGGGGGGGGCGGGGAGGGGGGAAAAGGGGGAGGTAAAGAATGTGGGGCGGAGGGAAGGGATGGGGAAAGGTGAGAAGCGGGGGAGTGGCGGAGTGGCGGAGGGGAATGGGAGACAGAATGGGGCAGGGAGAGGGGAGGGCCAAGGAGAGTGGGCTGAAAAACTGAAGTCGCATGGGCAAGGCAGAGAGGGGCCAAGGAGATGAGGGGAGGAGGCGGTCGAGGAGGGGGAGGAACGTGGGCGGGAGGATGGTTAAGAGGAATTTAAGGGCGGAGGAGAGGGCATACAGTGCTGAGTAAGAGAAAGGGGGGACGGGGGGGGGGGGGGGGGGTTTGTTTGGGGAAGGAAGGGAGAATGGAGGGTAAGGTGAAGAGATAGCTATGCGAAGCAGACTCACGCGTTTTTCGTCTGGTTAGGTGATCGTTCAGATAGCTTGTTGCTGTGGCGATAGCAGATGCTGCCTCGCTGTAAGCTGATCCGAAATTGCCTGTACGATTGCTGTCTCGAACGGCTCTCATGCCGAAAGGGGACGAAGCCTTGGGATCGACGCCGTTTCCATTACTGTACATGCTCGCACTGTATCGAGACTGCTGCCCGTCTTGTATCGCGTCCAGAAACCGCCAGAAGAGGCCTCGATACTGGGTAATTGGCGGGAAGCCATCGGCCGGCCGCGGCACAAGGAAAAGGGTCACGACGGAGAGAAGCACGAAGCACCGCATTGCGCGCCGAGCCAAGTACGGTGCTAAAGATGTATGACGAGGAGCATCAAACGAGGATGGCGAGAGGAGGGTAACTCGGTCTGCGCGGCGAGAGCTCGCGAAGTTGTAAGCAGCAGGATAGCAATGAACGGCCACCAACTCGGGATGTTTCGCTAGTCTATCTGCGTGCCAGATGGGTACTGAGTCGCAGAGCGAGCGAGCGACACGTCTGACGACAGACGAGCTCGTCTGGGCGTATGCTTGTGAGACCACGGAGTTAAGACTCGGCTGGAATCCTAAGTCGCCTTGGCTGAAATTAGGTGATGACAATGACGATGCCGATTCGCCTCTGTTCCGTTTTCTGCGTAATGGCATGAAGGCGAGGAAGGGAGGGGAGGTGCTGGTTGTGGTGTTTGGGAATGTTGCTGTGCCGCCGACACGAGTTGAGTCGAGTTGGTGGGTTCTTTTGGTGGTTCTCTGCTGTCTACCATGTCAAATGGGAGTGCCATGCCATGGTGCAACGGCGTGCCTTATTCCCCATGTTTAGGTTCTGGAGGTTCGCCACATCCAGTAACCAGGTTTACCCATAGCATCACATGTCGCAAATCTGTTGATTGGTAGGCTCTGACAGTCTTTCTGCGAAAGAGTTCGCGATGGAATCGCCATGCATGTTGGTTACACCTGGAAACCATCATGTGCAACTGCAGGTGACGGCGTTGAGAGTGAAAAGCTCCAGTCCAGGCTCATCACCTGCGGCCCGCAACTCTCAGGTGCTTATCAAGATCTTAAGCAGGAGAGGACTCAACCACGTCAAATATATCTCATCCTCGCTATGATGCAATCCAGCACCAGCCAAGAGAAACTACTCACAGTTTATATATATCCTGAAGCCACACCCTAATTGAATGCGTAAGTTAATAGTGTAACCCCAATATAGGTTTTGCCAAACATTGTACAGTATTTGTCTCACGTCGCATCGCCCGACAATTTCAAGGTCGATTTTGCCTCCTTTTTTCCCGCCTCTTATGGGAAGGGAATTCCTTCAGTTCTGTTGCCTGGTAAAAAGACCACCTCTCACTACGCAGTTTTCGAAATATGTCCTACTGCTTGCGTCAGGATATGACCAAAACCGTCATGGTCGTAGCTCAAGCGACGAATATGACGTGCGAAATTATCTTGGACCATATGGTGGCTATTGTAGAGCATATGTGATAGTTTTGTTGCTTTTATAATCGGTTATTTCTGGAATGGATTGTTGATGGCCGTGCGTACCGAAGTGACGCATCGTACCAAGATAGTCGTAACAAGGACTAAGATAGTCTTCGATGCGTTTTGTTTGAATTGTTTGGAAATTTTTAGAGTAGCTGGGGTAAAACTACGGGAGCCATCGCCATAAAGTGCGGTCATTGAACCGCTAACACCTCTAGGTTTTTGAAGCGAGGTTACGACGAAAAGGAAATTCATTAAGAAGCAGGGACATGGGGAGACGCGAAGAGGAGAGGAGGCGGGGGAGCGGCAGGAAGCCGGGAGAATCGATAATGCCGCATTCGATGCAGAAGCTTCTTAAGAGGAACTATAAGGCGGTGTACGCCAGTGAGGTGAGCGTGACTATATCAGAGGCGAATGTGGACAAAGAGAGCGAGTGCCAAGTCAGGCGAGGTGACTGTGACTGTGTAGGCATTGCCTTATCCTCCCTTCTCTGCACGTCGCGCTGTACCACTTGACAAGGTTTTAACGGTTACCAAAACCCACCTCCTGTGTCTGGAATCCCTTCTTTGTCTCCCCCCTCTCTCCCCCGTCCCCCCTATAACACCTCCCCTCTCCTCCTTCCATGCCTGAGCCACCAGGTCCTGTCCCTACACTGCTCGTCGCGAGCTGTACGGCGAAGCGTCACTCTTCTCGCCTAAACTTCCTTTCCATGTTTTTCTTCCCCATCTGCCTCCACCCAGGACATCCTATCGCTGTACCACTCCTCCCTGCTGTACGGCCAGGTGCCTTTCACCAGTCGCATGCGAGCCATGGTTACCTCATTCTCTATTCTCCCCCCTTTTCCTCTCGCGTATCTCCACCCAGGACATCCTATCGCTGTACCACTCCTCCCTGCTGTACGGCGAAGTGCCTTTCACCAGTCGCCTGCGAGCCGTGCTCACCTCAGGGCCCGTCAGCCTCGTCGTCACTGCTGTCAGTCCTTTGCCGCCTATGCTCTGACCCTATAGCGGTTCCACACGGGATGCTGTGACTGTACCGAATCCTCATAAAGTGCTGTGGTCATCCCATGCCATCCCATCGTCCATAGCGTTTGCATGGCATCTCATGTTGATATGCTACGCCATCACTTCGTTTTTGTTGGGACGCATCCGTGCCTCGCTGCCGTTCTCTCGCACTTCGCGTCTCCCTCACTTGGCTTCTCCCGCGTCTCCCTCAATCTGCTTCTCCCGCGTCTCCCTCACTCCAGACCGAGTTCATAGCTTCGTGCGTGGGTGCAGTGTACTATATCATAGGGACCAGGTATGGTGCAGTGTACTATATCATAGGGACCATGTATGGCGCAATGTTCCATATCATAGTAGGCAGGCAAGCAGGGAGGCAGCAGGCAGGCAGAAGGCGGTGCGGACGTATGGGCCAATTGCCTTCACAGTCAACTCACAATCGGATCTCTGGATATCCTTTCCTTGCATGCTTCGCCACACCCTCACTCCCGTACCTGTCGCCCATACCTCCCTCCCATACCTCCCTCCCATACTTCCTACCCAACCTCACACCCATACCTCACGCCCATACCCACTCCTCCCATACCTACCATCCATGCCTCCAGGGAGACGGTGGCGCAGGTGGTGGCATGGAACGCAGGGCACCTGGCCGTCTCTGCCTTCTTCATCCTGCTCTTCCTCCTCCGCCTCTACAGGCAAGTTGCTTTCCTGTCCGCCTCTACAATCAAGTTGCTTTCCTGTCCGCCTCTACAGGCAAGTTGCTCTTCCTCCTTCCTTATTGTGCTGTCCTCCCATGTGCAGTGCGCCGGTTTGACCTTTGATACGTTTCAGACACACACACTCATCCGTCCGTATACTTCCTCCCACGTGCAGTGCCCCGGTACGGTGGCTGTATGTGTGCTCGTACCTGGGCGTTTTGGACATCTTATCTGGCATTCCCGTCCTTATCTCGCGATGACTCGCATGCCCCATTCACTCCCAACACCCATCCCCACTCCCCCATCCTTCCTCCCACATGCAGTGCGCCGGTACGGTGGCTGTATGTGTGCTCGTACCTGGGCGTTCTGGACATCCTATCTGGCATTCCTGTGCTCGGCCCACTGTGAGTCTTGTTCACATGACCTTTCTCCCCTCCCATTCTCTCCATCCTCTCCAATTCTTTCCATCTTCTCCCATTTCCTCCATCCTCTGTCTTCGACGCAATACCCACCACCCTCTGCCATCCTCTCCCTCTCATTCCCCTCTCGCACCCGCAGCCTCAGCGGCAGCAGGAGTGCAGGCGCCGTGTTCCAAGTCGTCTACTTCTTGCAAATCCTCAAGTGAGTCGCACCCTGTGTTTGATTTACCCTTCTTTGATGTGATCTCGTGGCATGTCAGGCCGTTAAGCAGCACTATGTGTGCATTAAGGTGAGTTTAGAGGCGCCTCAAAACTCACCTCCAACCATTTTTGGAAGCACTAAGTGTGCTTCCACTCAGCCGAGTTTGGAAGCTTTGCAGCTTGCTACAGTTGATTGTGCAGATTTTCTGCTCTCTTGATCCTTTTAGGTGCCTCAAAATTCGTGAGCACATGCATAGTATTTCGGTGAGCTTGTGTTTGTTATTTCGTTCTCCTCCATTCGCACCATACATTGCCATTCTCTTCCCTCTCTCCTCTCCCCCGTCATATCACGCCCTCTCCCTTTCACACTCCCTCACACTCACTCACACTTGCTCACACTCACTGTCTCCTCCGCACTCTCACTCATAGGCCCTTCACGCGTCTGCAGCAGCTGGGCCTGGAAATAACATCCATCACACAGGAGGTCATCAATCTCATCGTCTACCTCACTTCATTAAGTAAGTCACTTAGGCACTAAGTGTGTCTGAGACACTTAAGTAACCCTACCAGACCTCGAGATTAAGTCACCAACTAGTTTTCACTAACGACTCATCTTCCTTCCCTCTGCCTCTACTCCTGACTCCCTCCACCTGCGCTCCCACCCCCCTACTCTCACACTGCAGTATTCGCGGCAGCGGGTATTTTCCTGTGGGTGTCGTACATGAACCCTGCAGTGAAGGCATAAGCTTCATCTTCTTTCTGAATTCACTCCTATTCCTCTGCCTGCTCTCTTTTCCCTCTGCTCTCTCACGCACTGCAGTATTCGCAGCAGCAGGCATTTTCCTGTGGGTGACATACCTGAACCCTGAGGTGCAGGAGACAGGCAACTGTGAGCCGGTCAACTGCCTCGACTACGCCATGTCGCTCTACTTTGTTGTTGTCACAGTGAGATGTGCCGGGTTAAAGGTGGATGGGTGAGAGGTGAGTGGGTGAGAGGTGGGTGGGTGGGTGGGAGGAGAGGTGGGGTGGTTGGGTGAGAGGTGGGTGGGTGGGAGGAGACAGGCAGCTGTGAGCCGGTCAACTGCCTCGACTATGCCATGTCGCTCTACTTTGTTGTTGTCACGGTGAGATGTGCTACACGACAGCTAACAGAAAGCTACTTACCAAAAGCAGGCATCTTCCTGTGGGTGACGTACCTGAACCCTGCGGTCAAGGATACATGCGACTGCCTCGACTATGCCATGTCGCTCTACTTAATTGTTGTCATGGTGAGCATTGTGTCAAAATCTCAGCCACTAGATCACTGGGATAAAAAGGCTTGTTAAGTAGCGGGTCAGTGCGCCCATAACCCCACAGGCCAACGAGCATGTAACCCTTCCGTAGGATCAATCGGGCATCCCCAGTGCAAGTGTTCTGACACCCCTCACAGGGATGCCATAGGACACGGCACAGCGACCCCGCCAGCATGTGCGCACATGGGGATTCGAACCCGAGACCTTCGCTCTGATACCATGTCAAAATCACAGCCACTAGACCACTGGAATAAAAGGTCCTGTTAAATAGCGGGTCAGTGCGCCCATAACCCCTCAGGCCAACGAGCCTGTAACCCTTCCCTAAAATCAATCGGGCATCACCAGTGCAAGTGTTCTGACACAATGCTGCAATAAAAGCTGATTGGCTTACACATGACTCCTCAAAAGAAAGCTCCTTCCATGCTCCCTCGGTGTGCTGACGAGCGTGTCTGCGCCCGCTCCCGTCACCCTCTCATTCCTCCTTCCCCCCATCTCTCCCTCCTCACTATGGTAACATATTGGCGACCAACACAGCAGGGCGGGTGGTGGTGATATGCATCACACCCCTCTCCTTTCCCCCTTCTCACCTCCCTCCCATGCACCAGATATCCACGGTGGGCTACGGTGACATCTTGGCAACCAACACAGCGGGGCGGGTGGTGGTGATGTGCATCATAGTGGCGGCGCTTGTCATTCTGCCCGTGCAGCTCAGCAACATCTCCAACCTCCTCGCCCACAGGTAAGTACCGATAGAATTCTCATTCACACTTGCATTCACACTCTCATTCACACTTGCATTCACACTCTCATTCACACTTGCATTCACACTCTCATTCACACTTGCATTCACACTCTCATTCACACTTGCATTCACACTTGCATTCACACTCTCACATTCGCACTCCCACTCGCACCTGCAGCTCAAAACCCTTACCATCCACTCCCTTTACTGCTCCCTAGTTCAGGCCATACGGTGGAAGGTTTTCAGCAGCTTCCGCCACAGGCATGCGTTTTGTGGTGCTGACGGGGCAGCTCTCTCCTCTCTCCATCCAACAGTTCCTCGCTGAGCTGTACCACCCGCTACATGACAAAGGTAGCCGCCCGCTATTTGATTGCGGTAGTCACACGCTACATGACAAAGGTGGCCAACCAACCACTATCACATCAATAGGGTAGCATCCACACCACCATCTTCTCCCATAATCACCTCTCCTCACAATCACACCCCCTGGCCTTTGTCCCTTTTTCTTTCCCTCTCTTGTTTGCTTTCCCTTATCATCAGACTTTGCTTCCTACCCTCTCCACACTGTCATTCTCGCGCCCTTTGAACCATCGTGAGTGTGGCTTTTCTGTCCAGAAAACCCTTTTCTTCACAAGGCACCACAGTGTTTCCATCCCCCATGTTACGACTTTGATTACGCTGCTCTCCTTTGGCTAGTCTCCTACGAATGTTCACGGCTCTCATTCAACAGCTCTCATTTCACATCTCTCTTTTTGACGTCTCTAATTTCACAATTCTCATCATCTCAGTCGCTCTTTTCTGCACATCGCCTCACCACTACTCGCCTTCTGCCGCTCCTCCAAACCCATTCCATCCCATTCCCCCACCCCAATCACCTCCTCTCCCCATCCCTTCCCAGCTTTGAGCTGCGGGCTCTGATCACAGAATACCACGGTGCAGTGCGGTTCATTCAGGGTTCGCCCATGACGCTCTACGACCTGCACCGTGTGCAGATCGCCCTCGCCTCCGCCGTCTTCATCCTCCTCCCCTCGCTCCAATCCGTGAGTGCCCTTCCTGACTCATGTTTCGAAGGGCTGCAGTAGTAGAGAGGACGCTTAAGCAAAGGAATCAAACAGTGAAAAAAGGTGAGAAAAACGCAGATCTGAAACAACCCTTAGCTTCCGAAAAGCCTCCTCGCTCCAATCCGTGAGTGCCCTTCCCTCTCCTTCTGCAATCCGTGAGTGCCCTTCCCTCTCCTTCTGCAATCCGTGAGTGCCCTTCCCTCTCCTTCTGCAATCCGTGAGTGCCCTTCCCTCTCCTTCTGCAATCCGTGAGTGCCCTTCCCTCTCCTTCTGCAATCCGTGAGTGCCCTTCCCTCTCCTTCTGCAATCCGTGAGTGCCCTTCCCTCTCCTTCTGCAATCCGTGAGTGCCCTTCCCTCTCCTTCTGCAATCCGTGAGTGCCCTTCCCTCTCCTTCTGCAATCCGTGAGTGCCCTTCCCTCTCCTTCTGCAATCCGTGAGTGCCCTTCCCTCTCCTTCTGCAATCCGTGAGTGCCCTTCCCTCTCCTTCTGCAATCCGTGAGTGCCCTTCCCTCTCCTTCTGCAATCCGTGAGTGCCCTTCCCTCTCCTTCTGCAATCCGTGAGTGCCCTTCCCTCTCCTTCTGCAATCCGTGAGTGCCCTTCCCTCTCCTTCTGCAATCCGTGAGTGCCCTTCCCTCTCCTTCTGCAATCCGTGAGTGCCCTTCCCTCTCCTTCTGCAATCCGTGAGTGCCCTTCCCTCTCCTTCTGCAATCCGTGAGTGCCCTTCCCTCTCCTTCTGCAATCCGTGAGTGCCCTTCCCTCTCCTTCTGCAATCCGTGAGTGCCCTTCCCTCTCCTTCTGCAATCCGTGAGTGCCCCTCCCCGCTCTCCACTCCGTGAGTCCGCCCACCCTCCCTCCTTTTGAAACATCTCCCAATGAATTGCTACAAGGTGGAGATGGGTGATGCACAGGATATGCTTTTCTCTCTCCTCCCCACCCTCTATCCCAGTCTCATGTGCTGGACAACGGTCAGATCGCACAGGCCCTCGCAATGAAACGCTATGCAGGGCCACTGTCCCGCCTCGTCGCGCAGATGGGCGACTCACTCCACAGCAGTGATATGCCTCCTACCCCCCTACCGTATGCTTCCTTCCTACCCCCCTCCTCGGCGCTTGCCCGTCTGACCCTAAACCCTGAACCCTGTTTTTCTACCCTGCTGCCCCCTCCCCCCCTTCCAGTCGCGTGCTCTGGACAACGGGCAGATAGCGCAGGCCCTCGCAATGAACCGCTATGCGGGGGCGCTGTCCCGCCTGGTGGTGGAGATGGGCGATCCGCAGGCTTATGCCTCCCTGGTGTATGGCCTCCTGCCGCTGCCTCTATGCATCTCTGCCGTTTACCCCCTGGGTTTTTCCCCGCTGCCCCCCTGTTTCTCTTCCCTGCTCCCCACCCACCCCCTCCTCCAGTCGCGTGCGCTGGACAATGGGCAGATAGCGCAGGCGCTCGCAATGAACCGCTATGCGGGGGCGCTGTCCCGCCTGGTGGTGGAGATGGGCGATCCGCAGGCGGCAGTGCTGCCGGTGTGGGACTCGGCAACCCACCGCATGCAAGTGCTCAGCCATGAGAGCCTGCGGTTCAAGGTGTTGGGGTCCAGGTGAGTCAACGTGGGTCCAGGTGAGTCAACGCTTTCTTAGGGGTCCAGGTGAGTCAGTTCCTTTTTAGTTGCCTCAAATGCCGTAGGTGGTTGTGCTGCTGGTGTGGGACTCGGCAACCCACCGCATGCAAGTGCTCAGCCATGAGAGCCTGCGGTTTAAGGTCCTGGGGTCCAGGTGAGTCAACGTGGGTCCAGGTGAGTCAACGCTTTCTTAGGGGTCCAGGTGAGTCAGTTCCTTTTTAGTTGCCTCAAATGCCGTAGGTGGTTGTGCTGCTAGTGTGGGACTCGGCAACCCACCGCATGCAAGTGCTCAGCCATGAGAGCCTGCGGTTCAAGGTGTTGGGGTCCAGGTGAGTCAACGTGGGTCCAGGTGAGTCAACGCTTTCTTAGGGGTCCAGGTGAGTCAGTTCCTTTTTAGTTGCCTCAAATGCCGTAGGTGGTTGTGCTGCTGGTGTGGGACTCGGCAACCCACCGCATGCAAGTGCTCAGCCATGAGAGCCTGCGGTTTAAGGTCCTGGGGTCCAGGTGAGTCAACGTGGGTCCAGGTGAGTCAACGCTTTCTTAGGGGTCCAGGTGAGTCAGTTCCTTTTTAGTTGCCTCAAATGCCGTAGGTGGTTGTGCTGCTGGTGTGGGACTCGGCAACCCACCGCATGCAAGTGCTCAGCCATGAGAGCCTGCGGTTTAAGGTCCTGGGGTCCAGGTGAGTCAACGTGGGTCCAGGTGAGTCAACGCTTTCTTAGGGGTCCAGGTGAGTCAGTTCCTTTTTAGTTGCCTCAAATGCCGTAGGTGGTTGTGCTGCTGGTGTGGGACTCGGCAACCCACCGCATGCACGTGCTCAGCCATGAGAGCCTGCGGTTCAAGGTCCTGGGGTCCAGGTGAGTCAACGCCAGTCAACCTGTAAGCTGACCGGTTGTGAAGCCTCTTCCCCTCCCCCTCCCCCTCCCGGTCCCCATGCCCATCCCCCTCCCCTTCAGCTGCTTCATGCGAGGCCTCTCCACGCTACTAGCCAACCTGCTGCGCTCACCTCTCCTGCTCGACTCGCCCGGCCACAAGGCATGGCTGCCAGAGTACCACGCCGGCTGCCTGCACTCCATCTACCCCGTGCTCCTCCCCCCCGCCTTCCATGGCTTGCCCTTCGAAGAGGTTGCTGAGTTTGTGTACCGGTGCTTTCACGTGTGCCTCTTTGCTCTTGATGTGCTGGTGGATCCGTGCGGGGCGCATGGAGGGATGGAGAGGAGTGGGGAGTGTGTTGACTGTATAGAGTTTGTGGAGTGTGTAGAGTGTGTAGAGTGTGAAGAGTGTGTGGAGTGTGGAGGTAGGGAGGAGGGGCACAGTTGTGCTGAGGCAGAGGCCACAGCAAAGCCAACGCAGCGACCACATGCACGTGCAGCACCAACTGCAGCCGCAGGACTAGGAGCAACAACAGAGGTAGCAGCAGCATTACCAGCAGCAGCGGAAGCAGCCCCAAGCTTTTACGTGGGCAAAAAGGCAAGCCGACCTCCCAGGCCTCTCAAAAACCCCCTCCCCCAGTTGAGCCGCCTGCTCTCCCACCCCCACGAGGAGCTCTACCTTCTTCTCAACCCCTCCGCTGCTGCCTCTGCTTCTGCCTCTGCCCACACGCCAGTAGGAGCAGGAGAACCAGCAAAAGCAGCAGGGGCAGCAGGGGCAGCAGGAGGTAGCAGCACAGGCAGACGGAAAGCATGGAATGCAGGCAGTGGCATGGCGAGGAAAATAGAGCAGCAGCTGAGGGCGGGGCTTGGGATGAGGAAGAAGGGAGCGAGAGGAGCAGGGAGAGTGGGGCTGGAGTGTGGGTGCCAGAGAGGTGTGTTCCTGCTGCCCTCAGAGCACATCATCCGCAGCTCTGTGGACGTGGGGCTGGTGATTGCGCCCTGCCTTGATGCTGCTGAAAGGGTTTCCGCGTTCACAGGCGGATTGCACAGCGGGGAGAGTGGTGGTGGGGAGAGTGGCTCTTGGGGGAGTGGCCGTGGGGGGAGTGGCAGGGAAAGGCAGTCATGGTGGGGGATTGGGAGGAGAAAGGAGGAGGGAGGTGTGGGAGGGGAGGTGGAAAAACAGGGCGATGGTAGCAGGGGGGCCTGTGAAGGTGGTGGGCGTCGGCAGCAGTTCTGCAAGAAGCATCAGGAGCAGCAGCAGCAGCATCACCAGCACCACCACCACCATCACCACCACCATCACCAGCACCAGCACCAGCACCAGCACCAGCACCAACACCACCAGCATCAGCACCAGCACCACCACCAGCACCAGTGCCAGCACGAGCAGCACCAGCAGGAGGGAATGACTGAACAACAACAGCAGCAGCAGCAGCAGCAGCAGCAGCAGCAGCAGCAGCAGCAGCAGCAGCAGCAGCAGCAGCAGCAGCAGCAGCAGCAGCAGCAGCAGCAGCAGCAGCAAGCAAGCAGTGCAAACCAACAGCAACAACATCAGCTCATTCCCCAGCCGCCGCAAGCCCTGCTATTCCACCCCATCACCCGCCAGCACCACCACCCCCTCACTGCATCCACCCTTGCAGCAGCACGCGCATCCAACCCCCTCTTCCGCCATGTCTCCTCCTTCCTTTTCGGCACCCGTCGGGCTGCCTCGCTGCTGCTGCCATCCCCGGCTGCTGCTGCTGACGCTCGGTCACTGTTCCAGATGGTGCAGGAGGAGTGGACGAGGAGAGGGGCAGGTGGAGGGGCTGAGATGGCACCAGCTGCTGCTGCTGCGGCTGCTGGTACTGCTGGTGCTGCTGCTGCTGCTGCTGCTGGCGCTGGCACTGGCGCTGGTGGTGGTGGTGCTGCTGGTGGTGGTGGTGTGGGTACAATGAGTTTGGGAAGAGATGTGAGTGTGAGTTTTATGCCTGATGACCCTCATCTCACAGACAGTCATCTGACCACGCCGTTGCTCTCCCGATACTGCCACCACCATGCAGCAGTAGCAGCATCCCCACCAGCAGCTGGATCCGGAACAGCAGCAGCAGCGGCAGCAAAAGGGCACCAAAGTATGTCACCCCAAACGAATCCTCCAATAACGAGGGCAAGTGAGCCTGGCATTAGCAGCAGCAAGCGGAAGGTAGTGCGGTTTCAGGGTATTGGGCCGGAGGATCGGGGAGACACAGAGCAGGGGGGAGGCATGGACATGGAAAGTCAGGGTTTTCTGGTGGGTGGAGGCAAGATAGACGGGGGGAGGGAAGGATGGGAAATAATAGAGGAGGGGTGCGAGGAGAGAAAGGGAGTGGAAGGGGATGTGTCTGCACCTCTCCCTGCCTCTGCACCTCTGCTTGTTACTGCACTTGCGCCTACCTCTGCATTCAGTCCTCAAGAACCTTCTGTCACGGAAGGTGGTGCTACTGCTGCCAGGCAAGGGCCTCATGATGACGCTTTGGGCGTTGGTACAACTGTGGAAGGTGGTGGTGGTGCTGCTGCTGCTGCTGCTGCTGGTGTTGTGGCTTGCGTTGCTGCAGCTGGTGGGGAGGGAGCTGTGTTCGCCCAGGATAAGCCCTTCTTGCGCCTGCTAGCCAAAGCTGGTGCAGAGGAGAAACGAGTAGGGAAGGGAGAAGGAAAGGGAGAGGGGACAAAGGACGGCGAAGAGAAACGAGAAGCAGACAAGCAAGCGGAGGCAGAGCAGGAGGTGGAGGAGGAGGGGGGAAATGGAGAGGAGGAAGAGGAAGAAGAGGAGGAAGAGGAAGAGGAGGAGGAAGAGGAGGAGGAGGTAGAGAGGCCGGCAGTGGAGGTGGTGGATCGGCACGAGGAGGCAATTCTCGCTCATCTGGACTCGCACACCCTCCCTGTTGCTGACTTTGCCTCGCCTCACATCCTCGTGTGTCTTGCTGGCAGCAGCAGCAGCGTTGGTGGCGGTGGGAGTGATAGTGACGGGGAGGAGGAGGGGGGAGGGGAGGCGGGGGAGGGAGGGGGCGTGGTGGCATGGGCGGCGAATTTGTTCTGCCTGGTGAAGCACCTCAGGAGCAGGGCACTGCCGCAGCGACCCATAGTTATCATGCACCCCCATGTACGTTTCTTTGCGTTCATAAGTTCTTTAGGCACCTCAATGATAGATATGTTCTGCCTCGTGGCCTCATCATAGCTGGCGTCCTCCCTCCCCCTCACTTTCTCCCATCCTTTCTCCCCCTTACTTTCCTCCAGATTCTTGCAGCACCCCATTCACCACGAGAGGCCAAGTGGGCATCTTCCCCAACGTCTTCTTCCTCTGCACCCTCCCCCACGCACGATCTCGATCTCATCCGAGCCAGTGCCTCCTCTCCCTCTCTTCCTTTCCCCTCTTCCCCTCTCTTCCTCCCATACCTCGCAGCACCCCACACACCGAGAGCGGGCGCAGGTGAGAATTTGCCCCGACGTCTTCTTCCTCTGCAGCTCGCCCATGCTCGATCTCAACCTCATTCGAGCCACTGGCCCCCTCCCTCTCGTCCCCTTCCCCTCCCATTCCCCCCATCCATCGCAGCACCCCACGCACCGTGAGTGGGCCCAAGTAGACCCAGACGTTTTCTTCATCTGTGGCTCCCCCACGCACGATCTCGATCTCATCCACGCTGGTGCCCTCCCTTCCCCCCCCCACATCCCCACACCACAGCACCCAACTCACCGGGAGTGGGCGCAGGTGGGAATCTTCCCCGACGTTTTCTTCATCTGTGGCTCCCCCACACACGATCTCGACCTCATCCGAGCCGGCGTCCTCTCAGCCGAAAAGGTCCTTGTCATCTCCCCCGACCAATCGCCAGGCGCCACGTCACCCTCCCTCTCCTCCTCCTCCTCAGGCCCCTCGGCGGACCTGGCAAGCGTGGTGGTGGCAGCACATGTGGAGCAGTTACAGGGAGGGTGGGAAACAGACGGAGAGAGCGGGGAAGCAGCGGAGGAAGGGGAGAGAAGAAAGGGTGGGTTGCTGGTGGAGCTACAGAGTGAGCAGTCTTATCAGTACTTCCAGCCGCTGTATCTGCTGCCAGGGCGTCGGGCGGAGAGGAGATCGTATCTGCGGAACAGGATGGGGGTGTATGCGTTTGCTCCTGTCTTCCAGAGCGGAAGGGCCTTCTGCAGCACTGCACTCTCCGCTGTCTCGTGAGTATTGAGACGATTTGTTCAATTGGCTCTCATCACACGGGGAGTTTATGCCTTTGCCCCTGTCTTCCAGAGCGGACGGGCCTTTTGCAACTCTGCGCTCTCTGCTGTCTCGTAAGTATGGTGTCAGAACTTACACTCTTGGGTAATATCTGCGGAACAGGGCAGGGGTGTACGCCTTTGCGCCTGTCTTCCAGAGAGGAAGGGCCTTCTGCAGCACTGCACTCTCCGCTGTCTCGTAAGTATTGAGTCGCAGTAGTTCCAGAAGTTTCAACCCTGGACATTTGTTTCTGAGTGCATCAAAACAGGTTCCAAAAGTTCCATCCTTGGATACTGTGAGGTGTCGACCCTACTGATTCGCTTCTCCTGTTTCTCTCCAATTCCCTGCCCTGCTGTTTCCACCCTTCCCCTCCTTCTAAACTTCAATGCTCTGCACCTCCTGCTCTCTATGGGCCCTGCTGATTCTTGGGGCACCGATAGTTGATTTAACATGTTTTACGTTCACAGCTCCACACCTCTCTCACCTCCCTTCCCCACCCCCATACTCCCACTACTCCGAACGTGTTCGTTCGCCCATCCCAGTGTGGCCACCTTCTACAATCGCAACATCTCCACCATTCTGCACCTCTTGTTATCTGGGAGCCCTCCCATCCCCCCTCTCACTGCCACACCCACTGCGTCTGCTGCTCCATCTGCTGCGCCAACTGCTGCTCTCCCATCATCCTCTTCCACACCCAAGCAACCCCGAGCAGCAGCACGATCGCCTCCTCACACCCACCACCACCACCAGCACCCGAAGCACAGGCGGCAGCTGTGGCAATGTGAGGTGCCACACGAGTTTGTGGGGAGGGGGTACGGCGAACTCTTTGTAGACATGCTGCGCTCCAGGCATGCGCTTGCCCTGGGGCTGTACCGTGTGGCGGGCACCTTGGGATCTCCCACTGCCTTTGTGCACACAAATCCTCTCCCATCTACACCTCTTTCTCTGGGCGACCTTGTCTTTTACATCATGTGATGTCGTACATCGTCTTTCCTGCCTGCCAGAAAAAAGTAGGTAACCGCTGAAACCAAGGCTCATACAGTTTTGGCTGTTGCATACCATTTAGGCATGGAATGTAAGGGCCTGGGAGGAACGGATTACGGTACTTTTTTTGCAGAGTGGTAGTTTCAGGCATGGTTTTTATTGTGAAGATACAAACTGCGAATAGGGTTGAAATATATATATTTCAGCCAAACATGCCTTGGGCCACATGTTCATGGTGCAGTCTACACTGCCCGCTTTTCATATCTACACTTGATAAAGTCCCGTTGCCTAGCAACCCGGCGAAGTATGCAAAAGTGCTGATGTAACTGCCGGCTTCGATAATGGTCCGCGCTTTTGAAAGCAGGAAGAACTCAGCCATGGTGGGAAGCCGCTGTGTAACCCTTTCAGGAATAGTGGCACTAGAATAGCCGGTGCCATTCACACCAGCCCTGCTGCCGCTGCTGCTGCTATCACTATTGCCCTCCACCCCCATGCCCAAACTACTGCTCTCCAGTCCCTCTGCTCCCACACTCCCGCCAATACCGCTGCCGTTGCCACTGCCAGCACTGCCGCCAGCCTTGGAGGTGTGGAAGATGCCTCCAGAGGAGAAGAAGACAGTGCCGTACTCTGCCAGTCGTGCCACAAACTCGGCGCGGTGCTCCTCATCGTCTGTGGCTAGAAAAATAGAAAACTCGCTACTGCTGCTGCTGCTGCTGCTGCTGCTCGATCCGCCTCTGCTGTTAGAGGGATCTGTGGTGGTGCTGCTGGGGAGGTCGTCTCGCATGGACCGGAGTGTGCTGAGAATGCCGCCTATGCACTCCCACAGGCAGTTGCGCAGGAACCGGGGTCGGGGGGAGGTGGCACTGGCACTGGCACTGGTGGTGCTGCTGCCGGTGCTGCTGCTGCTGGTGCTAGTGCTGATTGCAGGGGAATCTTCAGGGTCTTGGCAGTCGGCGTCTTGGTACGTGTCTCCTGATTGCCGAACGACTTTCTCCAGGGCCAGGGTGCGAGTGCGAACATGGAACCCCACGTCAAACTCTATCTCAGGCCCCGCGTGTGCTGGCTCACTGATGATTGATGAGGCTGCTGCTGCACCTGCACCTGCAGCTGCTGGGTCTGCTGTGCTGCCACTGCTACTGCTGCTGCTACTGCTGCTGCCTGTGCTGCTGTCTGTGTCCTGGGTGCTGCTTTCCCTGCCGTTACTGCTGTTTTTTCTGCCCTCACTGCTGCTGTTATGAGGCACGCGGCGCAGGACAGAAGAGATGGTGGAGGTGAGGGCTGGAGTGGGGCCAGTGCGGGAGAGAAAGGCGAACATGGCGCGGGAATGGACACACCACACAGACCTGAAAGAAGAAGGGGGGCAAAGGTGGGTATGGATGGAGGCGATTCGAGTGATGATGGGAAAGATGATGGGGGAGATGAGAGGAGAGGTGATGATGGTACAAACAGCAGCAGAGATGGTACGAAGGGGCCGGAACAGAGGGCAGCGTGAATGCAGTGGCTTTGAGCAGTGGAACAGAGGGCAGCGTAAATGCCTTTTGAGGCGCCTCAAAAATGGTATTGAGCAATGGAACAGAAAGTGACTTACGAGCAGTGGAAGGCGGCAAAGACGCATGAGCGCAGGCGGTCATAGCGGTGCCAGAAGAGGAAAAAGAGGGTGCCATTGCGTAACAGAGGGCGACTCACTCACGAGCAGTTAAACAGAATGCAACCCCCAAGCGTGATTAATTGACTCACGAGCAGTGGAAGGCGGCAAAGACGCAGGAGCGCAGGCGGTCGCTTCGGTGCCAGAAGAGGTCAAAGAGGGTGCCACTGCGCGTGGCGAGTACCGGGTAGTCTGATTGCAACGATGCTGCTATGGCTGGAGGTGTGGTGTGGGGTGGGGTGGGACGGGGTGGGTTGGGGTAGGGTGAGATGGGGCGGAGTAGGGTGGGGTGGGGTAGGTTGAGTGAAGGGCGGTCGCTGCGGTGCCAGAAGAGGTCAAAGAGTGTGCCGCTGCGGGTGGCGAGGACCAGGTAGTCTGACTGCAGTGATGCTGCTATGGCTGGTGTGGGGTGGGATGCAATGGGATGGGTTGGGGTAGGGTGGACATAGGGGTTGGGTGGGGTTAAAAAGGACCTCAAAACCCTCCCCCTCTCTCCCCCTGCCCCCCTGTCCGCCTTGAAAGCACCTTACTTTGAACGTTCTGGTATCTCTCCAGGAAGTAGATGGGTCGCAGCATGGCAAACTTGCGCAGCAGTTCAACGCCCGTCCCACTGCGCCCCTCGCTCGCACTCCTCACTACTTCCACCGCCCCTTCCGCCCCCACATCCCCCATCAACCCTCTCCGCGCCCCCTTCTCCTCCCGGACTCCTACTCCCTCTCTTGCCCCTACACCTCTCCCGTCCGCTCCATCCCCTAACGCTCCTCCCGCGCTCCTCTTCCCCTCGTCACCCACATCCCCATCCTCTTCCTCCCCACCCGCACCATCCCCCCCACTCCCATCCTCCTCCCCACCGCGATCCACCCCTCCGGGCTGCCCCACAGCATCGAAGCTACACCCATACGCCTGGCACAGGAGATCGTACACCCGCGCGTGCTCCCCCGCGTGCAGGCGCACCAGCCGCCGCCCCGCCAGGCTGGCATAGACGAACGCGGAGACGAACCCGCGCAGGGAGTTCCCGAGGCCATGGCGCGGGAGGAAGGCGAGGAAGCGCTCGTTGGGGCGGAGCAGGTCGAGCAGGGAGGTGACTGGCGGCCTGGGATTGGGAGACGGACGGGGGAAGGGAGGGTAAGGAAGAAGCTGAGGCAACATTTGCTTACTTACGGCGGAGAGAGGAAGTGCGACTCACATGTGCCCGTGAAAAGAAAACAAACGCGGAGTCTCAAATAAGTAGACTCACATGCGGGCTGTGGATTCTCTGAACTCATCCGGCACGATGTCAGCACACATCGCCTCGCGGCCCACGTCGATCCGCACGTCCTGCACGAACCGCGACTGCCACGGCCGCCGCGAAACCCCTCCCCCCGCACCGTTCGTTCCGCCCAACCCTCCGCCCAACCCCCCGCCCAACTGCTGCGCGCCGATCTCCCCTTCCCGCAGCCCGTCCGCCGCTGCTAGCGCCATGATGCTCCTCCGGCCTTCCTCGCTCAAAACCATGCTTCCGTCGCTGTTCCTCTCGTCCCCCACGCCCCCCTGCTCCCCTCGCCCTGTCCGGATATCCGGCAGGTGCTGCCGCGTGGCGAGGAGGGATTGGACAGCGGAAGCGCGCGCGGCGGAGGACCAGAGGAACGGGTAGTAGTGACCCGCGAAGTTGGAGCACAGGAAGAGGATTATAACGAGAAGAATATTCTGTAAACGAGAGCCGACGCTGCTGCCGCTAGCGCCGCCGCTCGCACCCGCGCGCCTCCATGGGCTACTAGGCCCTGGCGACATTCCCCCCGAGGCTGAATCTCCCCCATATCCGCCGCCTTTGCGGCTTCTTGCGCTCACGCCCTTGCTGGTGCTGCTGCTGGTGGTGGTGGCAAAGCCACCGGTATTCCCTATGACGCTGAATCCGCCTCGGTGATTGGTCCATCCGTGCGAAGGCGGCGGAATATGCGGCAAGAGTTTCGCCGCTCCCGACGCTGACGTGCACGGATTGCCAAGGGACGGGGAGCGCGGTGTGGGGGATGAGGGTGATCTTGCCGAAGGTGACTCAAACGAAGGGTCGTCATCGTCGCTGAGGCTGACCTTACTCCTGGGAAGCTTAGAGCCCGCGGGAGATCGACCTCCGCGCGAAAGAGGAGACTTCGGGTTACCAGCAGTAAAAGATTCGCTTGGTACCCCTCCTTCCGCTGCTGGCCTCCCAGCGGCGCCCGCAGTGCCGGTGAAACGGCTAGAGAGCCATGAGGATTGTTTCCGATCCGAGGAGCGGTTAGGCGGCGATCTTATGCGCAACGGCTGGGAGAACATTCAGTCTACCCGCAGTGTCAATGCTCTCGCGGCCGAATTCGGCTTCCCGTGCATTCGGATCTCAACGAATTCGTAAAAAAATAGCGTTTCCCTGAATGCACTAAAGCGGGTATATATTGACGGCGATGACTGGTATAGTTAAACGCTCCGACAGCATTCACCCACACACACAAACTCTGACGGCTATCCGACAACCCTAATGTCGACCGTCGATCTTCTCACGGCTCTCCGACAGTCCCCACGCACTAAAGCTGATTTGGATGATAAGTGGTTGACGTGCAGATACCTAGGCTTTCATTCTCACGCAAGGGAAGGATCCTTTACTATCACCTGGGGCCTGAAATCACGACCTAGACTCCAGGCTCGATAAGCTTCAGAATGGGAGGAGAAACAATGCACGAGATCAAGGCCAAACAAAAAGGATCGGCTTACGTCACGAGAAAGCTTAGCAGAGTACGAGGAAGGAAGAAGGTCAAGAGTGAAATAACCAAGTCTGAGGAGCGATTGGGGGTGGGTGGCGCGTACGGTGGTGAAGCAGCACGAGGGGGAAGGGGGGTGCCAGATGAGCAGTCAAGAGAAGCTCTGAGAATTGGTGGATGATGCGATGGGATCAGCCAATGGAGCTTCCAAGCTAGGAAGGTTGGTTGGGTGAGTGAATGCTATTGGCCCACGAACCAGCACTTCGTCGAAATTGGAATGTCGAGTGTCGCAGACAGCAACAGTCTCGCCAGGGTTACCCTGCTTCACAAATGGGTCGCCTAGATAAAAAACCTGCGACCGTAGCCATCGCACAAAAGCGGAATGGCAATTGGCAAATGGCGATCAGTAAATGCATGATTTGGTCTGTCACTACCCTTGCACGTAATTGGAGCTCAAGCGTGCTTTACGAGGCCGAGCTGGTCGTAAGCTAGGAGAATTTCTCTGAACATCGCTAATCTATAAAATGATACCGCCAACACCCACTCACGCTAGATGGATGTTGCAGGCCGGGGGCTTAGCGCGTTTGAGAACATGCCCGCAAGCGATTTCCGTACTAACTCCGCTAGACCCGTCCCTACCGCTTATTTCCCTTCCTACACGCTGCAACTCTCTTCCCTAACACCACGATTCCCTCCGCGCGGCTATTCCCTTCCCGTCGCGATACTTTTTACGCTGCCCTGTTATTCCGTCCCGTGGCGCGGCTATTCCTTGGCTCTCACGGCTGTCCCCCCCCTTTTCGCGGGCGGAAACCGCTTCGTCGCGCGGCTGTTCCCTTTACTCGCGTAACTCCAGTTACTCACCCCAAACCCTAAACGCGAGTCTCCCGCCGCAATTCCCCTGTCTCCCGCCTGGAGTCCGTACGCTAACGCTGTCACTCCTTTTCCCGCACGATGCCACTCCCTACCACACACGCTTACATTCCCTTCGCCACACGATGCCATTCCAACCCCCCCCCCCCCACGCTGCCATTCCCTCCCACTCACTCTTCCATTCCCTTCCCCTCCCTTCCTCTCTTGCTGCCTCTACCTTTCCCCCATGCTGTCATTCTCTCTTCCCCTCGCGCTGCGATTACCTTCCCCTCAAGCTGCCATTCCTTTCCCAGCTGCCATTCCCTTCTCCTCTTGCTGCTCTTCCCTTCCCTCACGCTGCCTCTCCCCTTCCCCTCACGCCCTCCAGGCGCCTCCCATGAAGACGGAACCTAACTTCCGACCCTCTGATCTGCTGTTCTGACCCTCTGAGCTGCTGTTCCGACCCTCTTAGGTGCTGTTCCGACCCTCTGAGGTGCTGTTCCGACCCTCTGAGCTGCTGTTCCGACCCTCTGAGCTGCTGTTGCGACCCTCTGAGCTGCTGTTCCGACCCTCTGAGCTGCTGTTTCGACCCTCTGAGCTGCTGTTCCGACCCTCTGAGCTGCTGTTCCGACCCTCTGAGCTGCTGTTCCGACCCTCTGAGCTGCTGTTCCGACCCTCTGAGCTGCTGTTCCGACCCTCTGAGCTGCTGTTCCGACCCTCTGAGCTGCTGTTCCGACCCTCTGAGCTGCTGTTCCGACCCTTGAGTTTAGGGTTCCGACATCACCCACACACCAGCATCGGCATAGCCCTCTGTCTTCTCCACTCTACGCCTCTTCCTCGTGGACTCATACGCCCCTGCCTTCAACTCCCTGCCTTCAACTCCCTGCCTTCAACTCTTTGCCTGCCCCTCACTTCCTTGCTGGGGAAATTCCTTAGAATTTCTTCCCTTCAGATCCCCTCACCTCCATTCAGGTCCCCTCCTTTTCCTTCCTTTCCCCTCGCTTTTCTTCCCAACCCGCCACGATTTGTTCCCTCTTCAAGAATCTCTTCCCTTCCCTTCCCTTCCGTTCCTTTCCTGTTTCGCTCTTCCTCGTATCTCAGTTTTGCCTCGCTTGCTCTCTGTTCATCTCTTCTTTGCCCATTTTTCCCCCTTTTCTCTTCCCTGCTGCGCTCTCATCCCTCCATCAGTGGGTTCCATGTCCAGAAAAGTCACCATCGGAGGGAGGGGAAGCGCAACAAAAGGGGTGGTAGGGCGGCTGGTGGCTACAAAATGAAGAGCAGGAGCAGGGAGGAGATGATGGTGGGGAGATGATGTCCGGTGGCTGCCACTCCCTTCCCCACACGCTGCCACTCCCTTCCCCACACGCTGCCTCTCCCTAAACCTTTCTTCTAGAAAAGAACATGGAACTTGGGAATTTCAAACATGAGGTCTGATCAGGCTTTGTAGCGTTCAAAACTCCTACGGTAATCACAAAGCTTGGCTTTTGATATTACTCCTGCCTAACGTTGATTTATTTCCTTAACAATTCATGCTAACTTATATACTTATAAGTTTCTCATTATCGTCCCTTCGTGGCTCCACTTGCTAAGGCGTCAAGGAAACACCCAGCATGGGCTTTCCATTTTTAACAGAATGGTTATCCTAAGCAGATGATGCTGTAATGAACTCCTCGTTGTAAGCCCTCCACCTGCTGATGCCCCATTCCCTCCGTTAGCTGCACCTCCGCCACCGCTACTGTTACCCCGCACTTCCGAGCTTTCCAGGGAAAAAAGAGTTTGTTGCCGGGGGGTTGGGCGTCTTTGTCCCAGCGTCCGTCTTCCCATGCGATGGTGGGCTCTTTCCTGGGGGGCTGGTACTTTGACTTTTACCACCATGTTTTACCTTCCCAGGCAAAGGACCACCAGAATCCGGAGGGGCGGGTGTCGTCGTCCCATTTTTCGTCTTTCCAGGAAAGAGAGGGGTCTTCTTTGGAGGGCCATGAGCCTTACTCTCATTCTTGGGCGGTCTTGGAGCAGGTTTCTTCTTGGGGGGTTGTGTTGCCTTAGTCCCATTATTCACCTTTCCTGAAGGAGGGACGGGCTTTTTTGGACTACCTTTATTTGGCTGCTCTGAAGGCGGAGGGATCCTCTTGAAGTTCCCATTATTCGGCTGCCCGGAAGGAGGGGAAACCTTTCCTTTATTCGACTGCCCGGAAGAAGGAGGGCCCTTTTTCAAGCTACCTTTATTCGGCTGGCCTGAACCTGGAGGGACCTTCTTAGGAGGAGTAGCAGTTTTAGGAGGAGGGGACTTAGGAGAGGGGGTCTTCCTGTTCTTAGGTGGGAGAATTCCTGAATTCCCTTCACTCTCCCCTCCGCCACTCCACCCGTTGTTCCCCCCTGTGCTGTTGCCCCTGCCTCCATTCCCCCCACCTCCGCCACTTCCCCAGCCGCCCCCACTCCCCCCTCCTCCCCCTCCTCCCACTCCTCCCCCTCCTCCCCCTCCTCCCTCTCCCCCACCTCCTCCAGAAAACTGCACCTGACAGTCATAGTCTTTCCCTGCTACCCACCCCGCAGGGAGACACGGGCCAGGTGTTTCCACCACCTGCCCGTCCATTAAAGAGGTAAGTCGGAACCTAAGAGGCGACTTGAGGTACGTTCGGTGCACCCACACGGCGCCCCAGTCGTGGTCCATGGGCTTCCACGTGGCGGATCCAGCCTCTGCCACGTGGACGGATGCCAGGTCACCGGGGCCCGCCACGTTGCGCACAAGCAGGTTGATCCAGAAATCGGAACCGGTGGGCGTGAGGCGGATGTTGCGGCTGAAAGCACATGGAACCCTGTATATGGGGCACGGGGTAGTGGGGATGGGATGGGAACAGTGGTGGGAAAGTGAGACGGTGATACTTGGGTCACACGGTGGCACGAGCAGGTTGATCCAGAAGTCAGATCCGGTGGGCGTGAGGCGTATGTTGCGGTTGAAGGCACAGGGCACCCTGCATTTGGGGAATGGGGTGGGCATGAGAGGTGAGACGGTGGCAATGGGGTCACACAGCGGCACGAGCAGGTTGATCCAGAAGTCGCAGCCGGTGGGCGTGAGGCGTATGTTGCGGTTGAAGGCACAGGGCACCCTGCATGGCAGTGGGGTGGTCATGGGGTGTACATAGGTTTTATATGGGGTGGAATGGGGTGGCAATAGAGTGGATACCAGCAGGTCGAAGTGCACACAAGGGGGGCAGCACTGGCCTGTTGCGTGGGTCTGCTACTACTACCCACATGCGCTAGAGCTGGTGGCAGTGAGGTTACATGGGTGGCTGGTTACCCTGATGGGTGGTTACCTGGTATACACGAGGGGTATGTGCCCCGCCACTTGCTCGGCGATAAGGTTAAAGGATGCCATATTGAGGTCGAAGTGCACACACGTGGGGCAGCCCCATCCCCCTCCCGCAGGGCACTGGTCCGTGATGGTCACCGTCACGCTCACGCCCTTCTTGCAATAGGGGCTATCCACACACCGGACTCTGCGGGGGTGGGGAGAGGACGAAGAGAAGGGCGCAAATGGCACGGATGCGGGTGAGTGCCTTTAATCGTGGTGGTCACAATGATGCCACACACGCCCTTCTTGCAGTATGGGCTGTCTCCACAACCTTTGGTGAGTGATAAATCAACTGCAGTGGGAACTGGCAGAACCTAAAAGGCAGGTAGCACGCGCCTCACCTGCAACACCCGCCTCACCTGTAGCAGCTACCACAGCCGCGGCCATCCTTGTAAAGCATCATACTGCCGGCCGGGGCCACGTGTAGCACGCATGTAGCACGGGGTTCACCTGTAGCAGCTGCCACATCCGCGGCCGTCCTTGTAAAGCATCACACTGCCGGCCGCAGTCATGGGGCCATACCCTGCCGCCAGAATGCTGCCAAACCCGCAATTGCCGCCTGCACGCACCACGGGGCAACAGACAGCAGCAATATGGGCCAAAAGGACCACTTTAAGGCACCTCAAATCCGGATACAACTCCCATCTGTTACGAGATCACCGCGTTACTGCAGTTGCTGCCATCCGACGCGGAACGCGACGCAGCGCGCCGAAGCCACCGCTGTCGGCGTGATCGAACCACGCGGGTTGTGAAGAGCATACGGGCCACTGGGTGCGATGCGACACACCTACCGTCGATACCGCCGCCGTAACCTATGACGTATTGAATACGCTGCCATAAGTTACTACTACCGCCGTAACGGAAGGACGTGGTCACCCGATGAGTCATCACGGGTATGGAATGCTGCAAAGGAAACCTCGTCGCAGTCTATCCTGTTTTTCCAGTTTTTTCTAGTTCCTGGTGGGTAACAGCCCACCAGACGTACCGTCGAGTCCGCCTGCGTAGCAATTGGGATGCTGCAAAAGCATTCTCCTCACATTCCTCGCACACGTACCGTCGAGCCCGCCGCCGTAGTACGTGGCTGTGGCTTTCCCCGTGAACCCGAACCCCTGCGACCCCGTGCCGGCCGCCGCCACGAGGTCCTGTATCGACGCGCCGGCGCGCAGCGACACGTGCGCGAGCGCTAGAACGAGGGTTGCTACACGCGCCGCCGTCGTCGAACGGGCTGAATGCGACGGGCGGGGCGAATGCAGCGGCATTTTGAGGCTTCTTGCTGACTCTGTAAATGATTTGCTCGGGAGAAGCGCGGCTGCTGCAATGTCGCGTCTGCGAGAACGATTCGATTAACGTTAGGATGAAGGGCGCGGGATGGGCTGTGGCTCGTAAGTTTTAGAATTTTTCTTTGCGAGTCGGATTGCGATATTTCAGTGTGATGGGCCGACCTTCGTGGATCAAAGTCGCCTCGACCAGAAAACATCGAACTGATTCACAATAGTTTCCTCCAGGTCCTACATTACCAGCAAAAGTGTCTGATAGAGTTGTTTGCGGCTGTTCGAGCGCGGTGCGGTTTGCCTAGCTAGTTCCGCTGGGGAGCTTCAATGCAGTGTATGTAATACTTCTAGCAGCGCCCTGCCTCGTGCAGTAGTGTCACATCGGCTCTCCAGCCTTCGATATTAGTCCCTGCTTTCCAGGGCTTGCTGAAGGACCCTGTTTCTGTTTCTGTCCGACGAGTGTGTTTGAACTGGTTTAAATGGTTTGGGAAGGTTACCAGTCGGTTGTCGGACCTACCACAAGGTTGAGACAAGCAAGCCCCGGTATTGTAACAATTTACCAAAATGCAGATGTCGAAGCATGCAACCAGACGAGTCGCGCAAAGTAGGGGCTAGTGCAGGGCACTGGACCGTGTCAAATCTGCCCACGTGGCACCCTGACTGGAATGCAGGGGCTATCGAAGAGAGTTTACTGGCCAGTTTGGGTCGCAAAGGCCGCGCGTTGCGATGAGGCAGCCGGCGTGATTGACGAGATCACGTCGCCCATCTGAAGGCGAATGTCCTCACGAAACTGTGCGATTGTGTGCGATCAAATTGGGGCAGATGGAAATCCAGTTGACACGGATGCGTTTCACCTGAAGCTTTTACTGGCGCAAAGGTGAAAAGAAACCTGGAAACGGACTCAGGTGAAGTCAAGACCAGCCGAATATTCGCTTTACAGTAGTTTAATCCCTGCATCGACCTCCTCAACGATGGAATATATACACGTAAGGCCATTCAAGCTCACGTCCACAAGAGAGATTAGTGAGTGCACTTTGCATCTGAAGGATACAAATACAATTAAGTGGATCGCGCCCAAAAGCAAAAACGATCCAATATCACTTGACACCATCTGTGACCAAGGCTGCGGGTCTTTTGTCAATCACCTCGTCTATAAGCCCGAAAGTGAGTGCCTCTGTAGGGCTCATGAAGCGATCCCTCTCCATGCTCTCAGCTGGAACAAGAAACAAAGCAGGTTACGGTACATAACACAGGCACCAGAAAAAAAAAAAAAAAAAAAAAAAATGGCTGGGTTGGCAACGGTTAAGTGACAAGCAGGCAGAACAAGCCTAGGCAACAGAAGGTAACAGCACTGGAATTTCGACACAGCTTCACTCACCAATCACATCAACCTCCTTCCCGGTGTGCTTAGCATAAAGCCCGTTCAGCCGGCCCTTGGTCTTGATAATCTCCTCTGCGTGAATGGCAATATCCGTGGCCTGCCCCTGCGCGCCCCCTGACGGCTGATGCACCATGAGCCGTGCGTTGGGTAAAGAGCGCCTCTGCCCCGCCTCGCCTGCTGCAAGCAGCAGTGTGGCCATAGAGGTAGCTTGGCCCACGCAGAGAGTGCTCACTGGGCACTGGATGTACTGGTAGTGGTGGTGGTGGGGGGGGGGGGTGGTAGGGCAGGAGAGAGGGGAAGAAGGTGCACCATGAGCCTCGCGTTGGGTAGTGACCGCCTCTGCCCCGCCTCGCCTGCTGCGAGCAGAAGCGTGACCATGGAGGCTGCTTGACCCACACATAGCGTGCTCACTGGACACTGGATGTACTGGTGATCGGGGAATGGGAGGGGAGCAGAGGGAAGGAAGAGGAGAAGGGAGAAGGCGGGAAAGGGAGAGGAGGGAAAGGGGTGGGGAAAGGAAGGAACCAGGGACCAGAGCAGCATATACAATGTTGATTCAATTAAGATGCTTCATATGCTGACCTGCACATTCATCCACCTGCACACTCATCCACCTGCACATTCATCCACCTGCACACTCATCCACCTGCACATTCATTCACCTGCACATTCATTCACCTGCACATTCATTCACCTGCACATTCATTCACCTGCACACCCACCTGCACACTCACTTGCCCATCACGTGCACACTCACCTGCATGGTGTCGTATATGGCAAGGCCTGCTGTCACCAGACCGCCAGGAGAATTTATGTACATGTACACCTGCGTGGAGGGGTAAAAACGCGTTATTATACGTCTCGGAACAAGTATACGTACACATACAGTCGGATAAATTACGTTTTTAAGGCTTGATCGACCAGGACTTACAGGTTTCTCGGGGTGTTCTGATTCTAGATACAGCAGCTGAGCCACCACCAGTGCCGCCGTGTCGTCGCCTATCGCGCCGTTCATGCACACGATCCGCTCCTTCAGCAGCCGCGAAAAGATGTCGAATGCGCGCTCGCCACGTGGCGTCTGCTCCACGACCATCGGGACTAGATTGTAGTACCGAGGGCTGCCGGTAAAGGACGACACGTCAGCGCCAGGGGAGGTCACGTGGGGAGAAATGACAGCTGGCATGATGTGCTGGTAGTTCGTGATTGGCTGAGGTCTGTGCCGCGTGGCCGCAGACGCGAGAAGCGAAGCTAGGCGGCGCGATGCCATGGGGGAGGTGGTCGACACTAGTGGTGATCTACGTCGAGGATACCTGGGCGATTGTCGCGGCACGCCGACTTGCGCTGCTCAGCGGTTGTGATGCTCAGCAGTGGCAGCTCGCTGGTTAGGCTGCGCAACCTGTCAGCAGCAGTGAAGGAGCAAAATGGTGCATTGGAATAAAAAACTAGGATCGAATATGTGACGGTGCGATTGTTGTGTTCATTGTTTTGAGGAGCGGAAATGCCCCGCGAGTGAATGACCTTATACAGGGTACAGCTGTGAAGCTTGGCGGCTGGCTTGACAATATCTAGAGACCTTTTGGTTCGGGAAAACGCTGGAAAGTATTTTGACCGCTCTGAAACGAGAAGAACCTACTCAGCCGGCTTACTTCTTGGAACATCCCCTGATTCTTAGTTCTTAGCACCCTAATCTTTTCAGGGTCCCTAACAACCCTAGTTTGACGTTTCGAGTCTCTCATAGAAGTTCCGCGATCTTACATCGACTCGTTTTGCTTCCCGCGTCACCTGCAAACCGAATCGCAAACATCCGTTGACCACATTACCTTCACGCGTCACGCGCCGGGCCGGGTAGGCCGCATCGCGCCATGAGCGCGTCGGCGATGGCGGCGGGTCAGCCGCAGTTCCGGTACTCGCAGCCACCCTCAAAGGTGCTGCACGTGCGCAACCTGCCGTGGGAGGCGACGGAGGAGGAGTTATCGGAGCTGTGCAAGCCCTTCGGCCGCGTCGTCAACACCAAGACCAGCGTCGGCGCCAACCGCAATCAGGCGTTCGTCGAATTCGTAAGCTCGTCGTGCTTCGCGTCGCGGTGTCATCATGGTGAAAATGGATATTGATTTTTTTTTTTAGTATACGTGCAGAATCCTGGTGTTCGCTTGTTCGAACTCTGCCTCCTCGCTGCGGACGTTTGCCTTGCATTCCGCTTCTTTCTGATAGCATCCGCTTTCCTTCGGATAGCATTTTTCTCCTTCCTGTTGGCTTTCGTGATCGGATTCCGCTTCTTCCTAATAGCATTCTCCTTTCTTATGATAACATTCCGTTCCTTCCTGATCGCATCCTCTTCTTCCTGACAGCGTTTGCTTTTTCCTGATAGCATTCCGCTTTTTCCTGATAGCATTCCTCTTCTTCCTGATAGCGTTCTGCTTCTTCCTGACGGCATTCCGATCTATCCTAATAGCTTTTTGAAATTTCAAACGGCAATCCGATTCTTCAATTCTCGCCACTGCTCCCGCGCAGGCGGATTTGAACCAAGCTATCGCCATGGTGTCATACTACGCGTCATCATCCGAGCCAGCGCAGGTCCGCGGGAAGGCGGGGTACATTTGACGCCGTGTACCTCATAATTCATGCTGCTCCCATTCCGTATGTGCTTCTCCTCCAGGCGGATCTGAACCAGGCGATTGCTATGGTGTCTTACTACGCGTCATCATCCGAGCCAGCGCAGGTTCGAGGAAAGGCGGTGTACCTGCAGTACTCGACGCGGCAGGAGATCACCACGTCCAACAAGACTGGCGATTCCTCCTCCGGGAATGTCCTGCTTGTGACTATAGAGGGGGTTGAGGCTGGCGACGTGACCATAGACGTGCTTCACCTGGTAAGCGTGCCTGTTAGTGGAGGTGTACTCGTGTGAAATTGTGTGCTTGTGCGTTATAAGGACATGCATGGCAACTTTCGGTCTTGATACGTGCAGGTGGAGTTTTCAGGTCTTTTTCTTCTGTTTGTCTCGTTCCTCTCTGCCGTTGGTGTTGTCGTCCGTCTCCTCCTCTTCTTCCTCCTCCTCCTCCTCCTCCTCCTCCTCCTCCTTCTCCTCCTCCTCCTCCTCCTCCTCCTCCCCCCCCCCCCTCCTCCTCCCCTTCGTTCTCCTCTCTCACTCCTTGTCCTTGATAAGCAAGCACTGGGATACCACAAGGCCTTAGGGTTTTTGCGCCCTTCGAAGGGCGTTCTGTTGTGCAGAGGAATTAATGAGCCGCCAAAAACCCTTTCCGTGTGCAGGCTTCTCTTCCTCTCACTCAAGTGAACGGCTAAGCGAGGAATGCGAATCCGAGCAAGATCCGTTCTAATTTCACCGTTTGTCCTCAGAACCTTTTCTGACCTGCCCGCCCTCCTCACCCTCACACCCTTGCCCTCCTCGCCCCCTTCACCCTCCCTAACCTTTTCTCCAACCCCCCTTTTCCAACCCAACCCAACCCAACTCAACCCAACCCATCCCAACCCAACTTAACTCAACCCAACCCCCATTGTTTCTGTGCTAATCGGTTTCAGGGAGTCTGCACCTCCGCTCGTTGTGCCACTCGTAGCTGGGAAGCTTAGCACTGCTGAAATAGCAGCTTTTCTATGTGTCATATGTGCTCGTGTATTTGTGCCTTCTTGTTGCATGCTTTCCTAGGCTTCTGAAATTGAATATTGCTGATTCATAGGTTCTCAAAGCATTTCCGTTGTTGTTCTGTTGGCTTTTCTTTTTTTCCGCTTTAGCAGTTGTGTCTTCATTCTTCCTCGCATTCAGCTGTATGTAGGTGCTTCCGTGTGTCAGAGTTCTTACTAGGTATGAACTGCTTCGAATGGTGCATAATTTTCCAGTCTGTGTTGGAGATATACATTCTTCCCCCACTCCGTGTCCTGTTGCAACCTGCCCTGTGCGCGTTGATACACAGGTCTTCTCAGCATTCGGCTTCGTCCAGAAGATTGCAACGTTTGAGAAGAGTGCCGGCTTTCAGGTCTGTGACAGTGACAGAGAAGATTGCACTCTTGGACACACACTCTGTTACAGGCTTAAAGCCCAAACCACCAACATCTTTCGCTCTAGATTGGTCTTGCCTTGCCAGCCCCAGACGACAAGAGGGCTTGAGTTGAGATCCATCCATCCACATGCCTGTACGCTACAGGCGGCCAGGGGTGCGCCAACAGGTGTCACAAGCACCTGCTGGCGGAGCCCTGTTGAATTTGAATTGACCCCCGTGGGTCTGACCCACCTTGGGTTGCTCCGTTTACTCTCACGCCAATGGCTCGTGCAGGCATTGGTGCAGTACGGGGTCCCAGAGACTGCCAACAGCGCCAAGACCAAGTGTATGTTGTGCCCTTTCATGTTGACTTACGACACGTTTGACCAAACCCTCTCCTCCCATTCCCACGGCTCGTGCAGGCATTGGTGCAGTACGGGGACCCGGAGACTGCCAACAGCGCCAAGTCTTCATTGGACAGCAGGAGCATTCCCAGGTGGGTAATCTCAAATGGGTTGTCTCGGATGGGTACTCTCAGGTGGGCATTCCAAGGTAGGCATTCTTAGCGCACCTTCTGATGTTCCACGCCTGCCTCCTACCATTCACACTATAACAATATGATTCTGAGAATATTCAAATGAAAAACAGGTCTATCTTACTGGTCACCATTGTACAATTTTCTGTTTTTCCCACCCCCCTCCCACCAGCTACCTGCTCCCAGAGCACGTGCAAACCTGCAGTCTGCGCATCTCCTTCTCAGCCCACACGGACCTCAACATGAAGTTCCAGAGCCACATCTCTCTCTCCTCCCGTCCCTTGGTCTCTGTGTTCATGCACCATCTCCCCCCTCCCCCCCCCGCCCCCCAGCTACCTGCTCCCAGAGCATGTGCAGGCATGCAGTCTGCGCATCTCCTTCTCAGCCCACACGGACCTCAACGTCAAGTTCCAGAGCCACCGCAGCCGCGACTACACCAACCCCTACCTCCCCGTCTCCTCCTCCGCTACTGACGCTGGCTTGCAGGTGCGGGATAAAAGAAATACTTGCATCAGGTACAGTACAGGTAGAGACTACAGCAACCCTACCTCCCTGTCTCCTCCTCCGCCACTGATGCTGGCGTGCAGGTACTCCGTATAGGCCCTGAAAAGAAAAAGCCAAGGGCTGAACTAGGTTCAGCTAGACAGGCAGGCGTGCAGGTAGAGAGGCAAGCGTGCAGGCACACATGCAGTTTCTCCTTTTCCCCCTTCCCCACCCATCTCACGCTCACTTTACCCTCCTTGTCACCTCGTCCCATGGCCCGTGGAACACAGGAATGTTCCTGGTTTTTATCCCTCCTTTTTCCCTGTCCTTCCTCAATTATTCTTACTTCTATGGCCTTACCAGCTCACCCCAGGGCCTGTAGCAGCAGTGAAGGGCGAAGCGGGAAGCAACGTGCTGCTGGCATCTATAGAGAACATGCAGTACCCCGTCACCATGGACGTGCTGCACACCGTGAGTCACCGCTTTGCACCGTGAGTCACCGCTTTGCACCGTGAGTCACCCCTGGCCACCGTTAGGCACCGGTTCACACCGCCAGGCACCACTTCACACCATGAGGCATCCCTGCATGCTGTAAACGTCTCATACTGTGACTGCGTGCTGCTGTCGACCATACGGAACATGCAGTCCCCGTCACTGTGGCCGTGCTCCACACCGTGAGTCACCCCTTCACACCGTGACTCACTGCTTTACACCGTGAGACACCCCTGCACTCTGTTGACAATTGTCCCGCCCCGCCAGGAATTTCTCATTCCCTGTGGAGGGCACAAGCACGGTCATGTTAGAAGTTTACGTACCCTCTTCCCACTCTCTCTATTCCCCCTCCCACTCCTTCTTTCTATCCTTCCTCCCACTCTTTTCACTCTCTCTTTGCATCCCATGCCACCAGGTATTCTCAGCATACGGCGCGGTGCAAAAGATTGCCATCTTTGAGAAGACTGCCGGATTCCAGGCGCTTGTCCAGTTTCCAGGTTCGTGCCCAGGCTGGTTCCCAGGTTCGTCCCTCTGACATCCAGGTTGGGAATCAGGAGTTTGTAGGTTCGTACAAGGGTGCTTGGTACAGTGTTTCTTTGTAATGATCTGCGCCACACCACACCCCATCCCATCTCACTCTCCCTCCGTTTCAATTCCCCCACCCTTCCATGCCACAGACGTAGCAGCAGCCACATCAGCCAAGGATGCTCTGGAAGGCCACTGCATCTACGAGGGGGGCTACTGCAAGCTGCGCATCTCCTTCTCCCGCCACACCGACCTCAATGTCAAGGTATGTGGTGAGACCATGAGGCAAGTTGGGTGGTGTGGCAAGGTGGGTGGTGTGGCAAGGTGGGTGGTGTGGCAAGGTGGGCAGTGTGGCGAGGTGGGCAGTGTGGCGAGGTGGGCAGTGTGGCAAGATGGGCAGTGTGGCGAGGTGGGTGGTGTGGCAAGGTGGGCAGTGTGGCGAGGTGGGCAGTGTGGTGAGGTGGGCAGTGTGGCGAGGTGGGCAGTGTGGCGAGGTGGGTGGTGTGGCGAGGCAGCATTTTGCTCGGGTCCAAGTACGGAGAAAAACTTTTCCATTCTTCGTCGCGCTCTTATTCTCTAGACCCGAGCTGCCCCGCACTTGTTCTCGCCCTCCCTCCCTCTCTTCCCTCTCTCTTTGTTTAACGCCCACCCTTCCTTCTCGTCGCTCTCTCCTTCCTGTCATTCTTCTCTCTTCCGTTTGCCCTACCTTCCCCTCCAGGCCAACAACGATCGCAGCAGGGACTTCACTCGCCCAGACCTCCCCACAGTCGCCCCCATTCCTGCTCCTTCTACCACTGCCACTACCACAGCTGGTATCCTCTCTTCTTCCACCACCACCACCACTGGCGCTGCCACCCCCTTCACCACGCCATCTGCACCCATCCTCTCCTCCTCCCCATACAATCTCGCTGCCCCTCTCGCCCCCTCTACCGCCCCACCTGTCCTCCCCACTCCCGGTGCCCCTGCTCCCTACTACCCCACCTCTTCCCCTGCCGCCCCTCCCTCCTCTGCGCCACCCATTCTCGGCCACCAAAACCGCCCAGCAGTCTTTCCTGCCACCCCTCCCAGAGGGCCCCCTCCCCATGCCCCTCCTCCTCACGGCCCCCCTTTCCACGGTCCCCCTCCCCCCCACGCCGGCCCTCCCCACGGCCCCCCTCCCCATACCCCCCCTCCTTACAATCGAGGTCCCCAACCCGGCCCCCCTCCCCACGGCACTCCCCCCAGAAATTTCCCCCCCAGCCCTTACGGTCCCCCTGCCCCCCCCCAAGGTTCCCCCCAAGGTCCCCCTTTCCGCGGCCCTCCCCCTCCCGGGCCTTACCCTCCCGGACCTCCTGGCGGGCCTGGTGGTCCAGGGCCTGCCGGGCCTGGTGGTCCAGGGCCTGCCGGGCCTCCGTACGGTCCTCCTCGGCCCGGTGGTCCACCCCCGGGGCAGTTTTACCCTCCCCCTGGTGGGCCTCCCCCATATGGCCCTCCCCGTGGTCCCCCTCCCCACATGCCTGGGCGGGGTCCCCCTCCCCCTATGATGGGGGGGCCCCCTCCCCCAGGTGGCCCTCCCCCTGGCCCTCCCCACCCCGGGCGCCCTCCCCCGCAGCCATTCCCCCCAGGCACTGGTCCTCCCCCCCCCGGCATGGGGGGAGGCCCTCCTCCCCCTGGGGTGGCCCCTCCTCCTTACATGGGGGGAGGGGGACCTCCCCCTGGTCCCCCAGGTATGCCTCCCCCTCCTGGCATGGCAGGGGGGCCTCCCCCTCCTGGGTACCCAGGGGGTCCGCCTCCCCCAGGCATCCCGCCCCCGCCTGGATATGGTCCCCCTCCCCCTAGATATGGACCAGGAGGACCGCCTCCTCCTGGCTACAGATATTAGATTTTAGAGTCGAGGGTGGCATTGCTCAAGTAGCAACTGTTAGCAAGATTGCCTGCATAGATAAGTTTCCTTGTTTGGCTTGTAATATCATTTTACTGATGGTGCCATATCCCTCTGAGACAATGCTCCGATGCATTGAGAAAACTGAATGAACATAGATTGTATGGAAAAACAATATTTGTTGCATGTTCTGCTTTTATTTAGTATTTTTAGTTTTCCCTCAGGGCCACGTCTTGGTGACGTGTATACCCCATCAACCCAGCGCATTCCAGCGACTTGGCAACCAAAATGTATTGATTTGGACAAAAAAAGGTGCCAGCTGGGCAAGTAAGCGCGCTGCTGGCAGACAATTCATCAGCAGTTTCGAGATTACCAATTGTGTTCAAACGATTGGCGGGCAAAACGTCATATTGTAACCGTTTAAAGCCCGCGTCCCAAATTGCGGGCCGCGAGGGTCAAGTTTTTAAAACTTGACGAAGTTGAGTGTCCAAGCTTTTGAAAGTCACGCACTTGCAATTTGGGACTTTCGAAGACAGATTCACTCACCAGGGGGAAAACCGAGGGTTGGCTGGGTCTCGGGAAAAAAACGAACCTAGACGAAATCGGAAACTCTCGCCAAAGCCCACACCAGAAAAACTCCCTCTGGTCAACTTTTAAAAGCATGAACAATTTGGGCCGCCGGCTTTAACATTGAACACATTGTATCTGAAATAAGGCATTGTCTGTCTCATTCCAAACAAAATGCCGATCGATCATCCTTTCAAGTGTACTTTCCTGCCCCAAAAGGCTCCACAATATCGCACAATCTCCCAACGACGTGTCATCTGCGGTGGCCAGGTAGGATTCAACAAATTCCCTTCCGCAATCACCGCATTTCGCTTATCATCGAATGGCGCGCAAACAAGCATCCCCTCTCTCAACTCAGCTCATCTCAATCGATGAGCAGATTTCCCGGCAGCAGTCAGGTTGACTCGAAGAAATATAATGGCTCCCATTCGTTGAAGGCATCAGTTTCTCTCATCATACCTCCCATTCTTGTGCTCAGTTGCGAGTGTTGCATAAAAGCTGTCAGTTGCTAGTGTCGCATAATTACTGTCTTTCTTTGGTTTCATTCCTTTCTCGCATCTTACTTGGTGCGGTTATTAATTTCCTCAACGTAAATCAGATTCCGAGGAAACAGGTCTCATTTAGTTAGGGAATGCGTGAGCAGGCAAAATAATTTCCTCCTCGAACCGTAAATTCTAGTTTATTTCCACTTTTAAGTTGAAGCGCCCTTTTAACAAGCCATGGCGCTGTGTTCGTGTCCCAAGGCGCTGACGAGCAAGGTCGTGTACGCGGATGAGAATTCCGGCCACGTGCATCTCTGCTTGCCCTTCTACGTCGACGTTTGCGGCGAGTGCCACCTCTCTCTATATCGCGGATGCTGCTGCAGCGGCGCGCGCACGCTGCACAACCACCCCGCGGAGATTGAGGAGCGGCGTGAGCTGATGGGGAAGGTGCTGGCGGAGCTGATGGCGCGCGCGCAGAAGCGGCGGAAGATGAAAGCGCGCGAGGCCATCGCCAAGGTTCAAGCGGCCAAGGAGGCCAGAATGCAACACGTGGACAAAGGTACGACCGTTGATTATTTTTTAGATTTGAAATGAAACTACGGTAAAATCAGGCGATGAATTACCGTAATTTTGATTGACGTGGAGAACGGGCGTGGTTGTTGGATGAACTTAGCCGCACCTGAAATGTCGTACCGTTTTCATCATATTTCTTTCCGTTGAAAGAGTATTCATCATGTTTCTCCATTCCCCATGCCGCGAATGCCAGACGCGTTGATGAGGGCTCTGTCGAAGCTCGACGAATACCCGCCCACCAAGGCTCACGCGGTTCACCCCCACGCGGTACGCACTATCTCGAGACTGACACGCCTTTCACCTATCCGTTTCTTGCCTCTCATTTCCATCTGCGTCGTGCATAATCTCTCTCTCCCTTTACCTCCTCTTCCTCCCTCCTTACCTGGCCCTGTTCTCTCCCACCCACCACTTTCGCCCTTCCGTATCTGTCTTACTTTTCTCTCCCTCACCCGCCACTGCCGTGCCTTTTCGTGATGCAGCCGAGGGAGGCCGTTACGCGCTGCTGGTCGCCCGCCATGGAGTGCAGGGCGCAGCGCATGCGCGTGCAGCAGCCACGTGCTGTGCACTAATTGGCCATCACCTGCTGTGGTTCCTGTCTACACTCTAGTTGCTCTCGGTTACTGTAGATGCTTGCAGGTACCATTCATACTTCCCGGTGCTGCATTGGATGTGATGTGCAGAATTCTACCTTCTGTACATAGCGGTACATGTGTACATTCACCGTGGCATGGCATCTGTACACTGCTTTATTGAGATTTTATCACATGTTTCAACACTATCCATTCATTGTACCATAAAAAATGGTCTACGGTATGTATCTGGATCCACTTACTCTGCTTCCATCCCTGGTGCCACTACTCTGGTACAACGACAACAAAATCACTTGATACCATCACACCATTAAGTATGGCATTGTACCATTGCACACATATACCTAACATGACATCACACCATCTCAACTCAACTCATCGCCCTTCACGACAAGGCAAAGGAGTCCAGAATGTGTTTCAGCAGCGGCCTGCCTTCAAAGAAAAAGGCCTCAGTGCCCCGCACCCTGCAAACATGCACAGCACCGTTTGATACTCCTGCACACAACAGCAGATGCTGAATATCCGCCTTGTGATCCCCCAGGTCCTCCGGATGCACCACCAGCTCATACCGGAAAAACTTTCCCCCGGCAGAAATTAATTCTTCTGCCCAGATGACAAATGCCGGGGCAGCTCGGGCAGCCTGGGAAGTTTGCGAGCGTGCCCGGGCAAGGCTGGGCATGGACGGGAGGGCAGCCTGGGAGGTCTGCTCTCTGCCACTCATCCCCGAAGGATCGTTTCTCTGACTGGAAGATTGTGAGAGCCGTTCTCGTCCTGAGCCTTGCCGTTGGGAGGGGGGTTGCTGGGATGGGTGAGAGGATGATGGGTCGGTGGGTGGTGATGTTGCGGGGCTTTCAAAGATAGAAGAGAACGTTGCATCGCCTTGGATGTCGCTGCCATTCTCAGCAGTATCTGTAACCGAAGCAACAGCAGCTGCAGCAGCAGCAGCGGCACCAGCAGTGATAGCAGCAGCAGCAACAGCAGCAGTAGCAGCACCCATAGCCGTAGCTGCAGTGGCAGTAGTGGTAGCAGAGGCAGGAGCAGCAGGAGAAGGCTGGTAAGGAGCAGCAGCAGATGCTGCTTCAGGCAGACTGAAGGACACTGATCTCTTAACCCCTTCAGCCAGAACCAGAGGCTTACTAGTGCCCGCACCACCAGCCTTGATGCTGCTTCTGCTGCCGCCCCCACTGCTGCTACCAACCTTGGTTCCCGCACTCACGCCAGCTGCAAGTTCCGGGCAGATATTATCCCATTCAGTCAGCAGAAAATTCATCGGGTCCCCGAATTCGGTCAGCGACGAAATCCCCGACGGGCGGACCGAGAAACAAATCACGTCGAGCTCTGCTACAGGATCGCCGTCTATAGTCACATCCGGGTCACTGTATTTCACCAGAACATGGTCTTCAAACGCGGATGGAAGCACCTCTACCCAGTTCCTCGGAACGCTTAGCAAAAATCCAAGACCGCGGTAGGAAAAGCAGGGAATTCCCTCCATTGCCTCCTCCTCGTCGACACTTAGCTGCTCGGATAAGTGCTGGTCTCTAAACGCCCTGCCGCCGAAGAGTGGTTTTAAGTACTGCGTGTCTAGCCATTTGAACCACTTGTGGAGGCCGGAGGGGGGTCCGAAAGAAAGTGATTGCGATTTCTGCATGTATAAGAGGTCGTTGAGGCTGCGGCCGCCTATAAGGGGGACGTCTAGAGAGGGAACAGTGCGGATGGAATGGTGCCCTGATTCGCCCTCTGCTTCCGCTGTGCCTGTTTCAGTGTGTGGGTGTGAATGTGTGTGTGTCCATGCGTGTGCATGTGGCTGTGAGTGTGAGTGTGGGTGTGAGTGTGAATGGGAGTGTGGAGGTGAGCGTGAGGGAGGGCTAGTATACGGGGGACTAGACATAGAGCCATGTGCGTGGCTGGGAGTGTGTGAGGGGGCGGCAGAGAGGCCTAGGGCGCGAAGAAGAGGACAAGTGGAGCCGCCCATGACGACGGTGGTGAGCACAACGACAAAGAGGGTGGTGGAGATGATGGCAGGGTTGCGCTGCGGCATGTTGAGAGCGAGGGCGAAGGCAATGGCGCCCCTTAGCCCGCTGAGCCACATCATTAGAATCATGTTGGTGGGGATCTTGTTGGATCTGGAGTGGGAAAATAGGGGAATGCCCGGGAACGTAGAGAAGATGAAAAGTAGGGGAATGTGGGTGCAGGGGAACGCAAGGGGGTCCATAGCAGATGCAGGGGCAGAGAAGTGAGTCCAGGCATGGTGACCCGGGATGAATCAGGCGTGAATAGGGGTTGACGAGAACAAGCAGAGGGGATAGAATCAGGAGAAGAGGTTTACGAAGCAAAGTTGTTGATTCAAGTTGACTAGAAAAAGTCACAGTATGAGCGTCATCAATAAACCGATAACCGATAATTTTCAGTGGATAAATTATAGTAGCTAGGGTGCAATTCTGCGATTTCGGCAGAGGCGAAGGCGGCTTTCTGGACTGATACGGAGGGGCTTACTGAGTGCAGTTGGAGAGGAACGAGAGAGGGAAGACGTTGAAGGCTCGAGATAGGAGGCAGAGAGGAATGGCGGAGAGAAGTAGACCCCAGTCAATCACATGCTGCATCACCACCACCTGCCAGGGCGAGAGATGGTGTGAGACATGGCAGAGAGGGATGGGGATATAGATGGTATGAGAGGAATGGCGGAGAGGGATGGGGATACAGATGGTGTGAGGGGAATGGCGGAGAGCAGCAGACCCCAGTCGATGACATGCTGCATCACCACCACCTGCCATGTTAGAGGTTTAGCGATCGCATGGTGCATTGCAGAGAGGGATGGCGATATGCATGGCGAACATCTCTGCCATGAGGGCTTCACTGGAAATGATCATAGATAAAACTGGTCACAGCGCACCGCTCACCTGCATTTTCAGCGGGTCAGCACACCACTCACCTGCTGCCTGCATCCCCAGGTGAGAGTTATTTAAGATTTACCTGCATGCCCATGTGAGAGTTATTTAAGATTTACCTGCATGCCCAGGTAGGCAAAGACGAACATCTCGGCCATGAAGGAGAGCGCTTCAAACGCATACTTGCTGCTGATCTTGGACGCATGTGAGATGTTGTAGTACCTGCAGGTGGTAACATGGTAACAGCGTCATACCTGAATATTTAAATATGTGCATGGTATGATGCCTCGGAAAAAGAGCGCAACGATGCCAAAAAGCAGAGATGAGCACGAGGGAGGTGGTAGAAAATGGTTGGCTGGTTGCACTGAAGGGAATGACAACACCATAATGCAAAGTGCGCTGCACAGGAAGTTCAACCCTGTGCCCATTAAATAAACACTGGCACTGCCCTACCTACCCATATAACACCTGGGGTACCATACCCGTAATGTGCATTGCAGATGCCACAGAAGAAGAGCGCCATGATGCCGGATAGAGAGAGCATCTCAGGGACGGAGTAGGAGAGGTAGCCCGAGACGAGCACGAGAGAGAGCTCGAACTTGGCTGCCTCTGCCCTCAAGGGGAATACAAAACACCCACCTGTGATGTGCATTGCATGGGGAATACAAACACCATGCACACCTGTGACCCGCCTTGCATAGGAAGCGAGAGGGCGTACCCATAGTGTGCATTGCAGATGCCGCAGAAGAAGAGAGCCATGATGCCGGATAGAGAGAGCATTTCAGCCACGGAGTAGGAGAGGTAGCCCGAGACGAGCACGAGAGAGAGCTCGAACTTGGAGAACTCGCTGTTGATGTCGATGAATCGGAGTATGAGGGCGCAGAGGAGGGACACGAGGATGCCTAGCAGGATGGAGCCCACGCTTATGCCCAGAAATTGGACTGTTGGGTTGGGGGAAGTGAAAGGGGGGCAGGAAAGGAAGGGCGGCAGGGGAAAGTGGGGCATCAGGGAGTGAGAGAGAGTACCAATGGCGGTAGCAATGCTGGCCATGGAGAAATGCTGGTTGGTGAAGGAACGCGAGTTATGTTCTTTCATGGATTGATATATGAATGCGAGAACGTACCAATGGCAATGGCGATGCTGGCGATAGAGAACTCCTGGTTGGTGAAGGATGCAAATTTGAGTTCTCGCATACAATGACAGATGTACACAAAAACACACCTATCGCAGTGGCAATGCTGGCCATAGAGAACTCTTGGTTGGTGAGGGATGTGAGTTATGTTCTTGCATGGATGGATAGATGCATGTGAGAGAACGCACCTATGGCAGTGGCGATGCTGGCCAGGGGAACTCCTGGTTGGTGAAGAAGCAGGTTGAGGTTCGTGCATACAATGCCAGATGAATGTGAGAACGTACCTATTGCAGTGGCAATGCTGGCCATAGAGAACTCCTGGTTGGTGAAGGAGGCGAAGGTGCGGAAGAGCACGATAGAGACGGCGTCGTTGACAAGGCTCTCTCCGAACACCAGGTTGTAGAGCAGCGTTGGTGCCTGCACGTCTGCCACGCGGCAAGGCCAGAAAAGACGGGGAAAAGGTGTGAAGGAAGCAGGGGAGAAGGAATGTCCCCTGACTCATGACTCATGACTAATGTCCCATAGTCAATTAATGTTTTCAGTTAATGTCTCATGACTAATGTCTCATGACCAATGTCTCATGACCAATGTCTCATGACCAATGTCCCATGACTAATGTATCATGACTCATGTCTCATGACTAGCTTCTCACGACCAATGCCTGGCGACACGGGGATACCTTGCAGGATGGAGAGGGTAGCGACGGGGTCAATGGCGGAAATGAGCGATCCGAATATGAGTGACTCGAGGAGAGGCGAATCTGACGTCATGTGGGTCACAATGCCAGCTCGGACGAGGGAGTACGTGGCAAGGCCGTACACCAGCGTGGATATGATCGTTCCCACCACAGCAAAGAGGGTGATGGTCCAGAAATTGCGGAAAAAATCCTGCCAGGCAACCAAAGAAATGTCAGTGAAAGTGGAAACTCGGAAGTAGTCGGATCACCAAAAGCTAGAATTCGACCACAATTATCTACTCAAGGTTGAGCCTGCTCAAGGTGACTGGTCGACTAAATGCTGACATGCAAGCATACTGAGAGCGATCCTGACTGAAACCTTTTCCAAGAGTCACGTAAATGCTACGTCATTGCCGTACTTTTTTCTTCAAGGCGTATCCGGCATTGAAAATAATGATGGGGAGGAGGCCGTAGAAGAAGATCTCCGGGCTGAAGGTGAATGCCAGATCGTCCTCTAGGATCAGCGACAGCACGCCGAACACCATTCCCAGCACCAGCGCCGCCGCTGCCATTCGATAAGCGCAAATTCATTAATCAGATGATTTACAACTTGCCGAATTTGAAGGGGTTTTGGATAGGGTGTGGGTGGTGAAGTGAATTCGAGTGAATTTGTGAAGCGAGAGAAATGTTTGGGATGAGAGGAATTCAGGAAAGTGCCGTGCCTCGCGTTATCCCTGATAGTAGGCTCACAGGATTCAGGGAAGTAGACCCAGTGGTGTTTCTTAGAGATGTAAGCGACGAGCATGGTGGTGGCCATCAGGAAGGAGCACGCGAGAATCTCCGACGACGCGCCCTCTGACAGCACCAGCGACACGCTCGCTGCTGCGCGTCCCACATTTCCTGCATTTCCCGCAATATTCGCGGTTTCAGTGATTCCCGCGATCCCCGCAGGATCCATGGTCGACTTAATCATCGTCGCAAGGTCACACTAACTCGTCTATAAATATCAGAATTCAGGCATGGCCACTTCTCATCAGGCGAAACGAGCGGGCGACACAGCAAGAAACCTCTGCATTCTGTCGTCTGGATGACACCTTGATATTAGCTGCCTGTCGAAGTCACACCTTGATATTGCTCTAGCTGTGGCTGGACAGCAATTTCTGACCAGACATGGTTGCCTTGGGGATGTCATCCGCTGTCCTCGTTAAAGATATGAGGGGCGGGCGTATCAAGAAATCCCGTGTATTCCTGCACTGGTATCGGGTTTGGCGTATTGCATTTTCCACCCCATCATAGTGAATCATGCAAACTTTCGCATATTCCAAAAGGTGGACTGTACTCATTGTTGCTAATGGCCCACACCTGGCCCCTATGGTATCAACCATTATGGTGTTGACAATAAAGTCAATATATAGTAGTAGCTGGAAGATGTTTTTAGCAAAACAAATCAACTTTCTGCACCATTTCTCTACAAACGCTTCTTTATTTCATCATACCGTACTACCCCGGATAGTAGCGCATATGCGCTTATAATAAATTCATTTTTGTAATTGAGTAACGGCCATAAGCGCCGGCGCTTTTATAAAGGCAAAACTGAATTTCAATGTAAATGATATCATTCTGAAGCCCTCGATAAGGCGAATACAACACTGTACCATGCGCGCGGGGTCGTGCATGGAATGACAGCGAAACTTGCCACGGTTCGATTTCCCACCGCACAAAACCCGTCCCGATGCAACGCACCTGCCAGCGCTGATGCAAAACCTGCCGTGCGGCCCAATCAGGTTGGCATGCGCTGCCAGGCAGGAGCATCTCGGCAGAACCATCCAGAACGTGATGGAATCTGCCGTGCCAGCGCAGCATGGATGGTGCCCCCAACCCTCCTCTGCGGGTTGGGGCAGGGGTGTACTCGTCTCTCATCGACGAGGACCCCGAGCCACAAACCAGAAGGGGTCCCCTTCAATCTCCCATTTCAACACCCAGGGTTGCAGTTTTTTATCCAGTCTTCTTGTTCTCGCCCGCCTGGCTGCGGAAGCCATGGCGGAATTCACACGCACTCATTTTCTCTTCAAGAAAAAACCTTCCAGTAGGCCCGCTTACCGTGTTACAGCTGACGGGTGGTATAGCCGCATACCTCCAGACCCTCCAGAGCCACCACAGCCTCCTGCGCCTCCTGCGCCGCCTGCTCCTCCGGCTCCTCCGGTGCCTCCGACTCCCCCTGCTCCTCTTGTTCCTCCATCTCCTCCGTGTCCGGTGGCCCCTCACATCGACAACCACCCCGTGCTCACGCTCCTGCTCCCATCGGCGTTCGACGAGTATCTGTCGGAACCGGATTATGACAAGGGCCCCGATGTTGACGTACCCGCTCCAGCGCCGGCACCACGTTGGGGCCAGCCAGAAGATTTCACGTGAGACGAATCTGCAGTCGGCGCTGACGACGACGTGCAAGACGCCGAGGAAGATAGGCGCGCTGAGGGCGACGCCGGCGCCGAGGGTGGCACTGAGGCCGACACCGAGGCCGCTACTGAGGCCGGCACTGCTGAGGATCTGTTTCCCGAGGGTGCGCCGGGCGGTGACGACGACGACGGCGTCGAATACTGGTCACGCGATGGCCTCCCCGAGAAACTCCCGATACCAACTTATCCTCCACGTAATCGAAAGCGACCTCACCCTTCTTCACAGAACCGTGATTCTCGCCCCCCCTCTCCCAGGCACAAGCCCAACGACCACAAGCGCCAGGCCTATACTGCCGCCGAGAAGTTGAAGTGGGTCGCGCAGCTGGATGTGGCGGTGTCGGTGCGCGCTCTGGCTCGCGAGAATGGCATCCACCGCAAGTGCCTCGCCAACTGGAAGCGTGCCGCTGATTTCCTCGAGGAAGCCCGCTCTGCCAGGTGCCGCATGCACGGTCGCGGCAGGGCGTCGTGGTACCGCCCGATGGAGATCAAGGTGTATGAGCGACTGCTCGACTGGCAACGCAAGGGAACTGCGGTGTCCGTCGGCCGCCTGCAGGAGTGGTCCCGGGAGTTCATGAAGATTCTCTACCCCCTAGTGAAGTGGAAAGGGAGCCAACGGTGGTCGGACCGGTTCCGTCGGCGGTGGAATCTCAGCGTGCGAATGAAGACGAAGGTCGCCCAGAAAACCGCCGCCCGTAAGAATCATTTTTATTCTCTATGCCATGTGTATGCACTTGTTACTCACTAACCGTAACTGTGCTCAACCGCAGATGTCGCGGAGCAGTGCAAGAAGTTCTGGCAATTCGTCCGTGACAAGCGTCGGGAGCGCGGCATCGAGACGACGTGGATTATCAACGCCGACCAGACGCCGCTGTGGCTGGAGATGCCCGCCACCACTACCATCGATCAAACTGGTGTTCGGTCGGTGCCCATCAGGAGCGCGGGGTACCAGAAGGAGCGCGTGACCGTGATGTTGGCGTGCACGGCGGACGGGATGAAGCTGAAGCCGTGGGTTTTTTTCAAGCGGAAGACCGTGCCGAAAGGGGTGTTCCCGCCGGGTAAGTCATGATTCTTGTTTGTATGCTTTTCATCGGTCCTGTTTTTTACGAGAAACTTACAGAAGCTTCTTTGTTATGCAGATGTGGTCGTGGCGTGTCATGAGAACGGCTGGATGGACGCAGAAGGCGTCATACGATGGCTTGAGGAGAGCGTCAAGCCCTTTTTAAAGCCTGGGTTCGGGAGGCATGCGCGGAGCTCGATGGTCGTACTGGACTCGTACCGCGGTCACCTCACTGAGGGGGTGAAGGAGAAGTTTCGCGAGCTCAACTGCGTGCCGGCGATCATCCCGTCTGGCTGCACGGCGGAGGTACAGCCCCTCGACGTCTCCATCAACAAGAGCTTTAAGGCGAGCGTCCGCCAGCAGTATCAGAAGTGGTTTCAGGAAGAATGCCAAGAACAGCTAACCAGAGCAGGTATGATAGGCACGCGAGTCCCTATCTTACCGTAGATGATTGTCCCCCCTTTTGTTGCGCTAACTAAATATTGTGTGATTCTGTTGGTACAGGGAACTTGAAGAAGCCACCCCCAGAGGTGGTCGTGAGGTGGATCTCACGGGCCTGGAAAGCAATGCCCGCGGACCTCATCAAGCGCGCCTTCCTCACATGTGGCATCAGCAACGCGCTTGATGGCAGTGAGGACGGCCTCGCCATGGTGCACTGGCGGAGCCAGCTGACCGCGGAGGTGGACGTCGATGATTCCATCATCGCCGATGGCTTCTTTGGCAACAACTGCCAGGTGTGAAGAAATGAGGAATGGTTGAACTAGGAAAGTGTGAGATACAAATATGAAAGCTGTACCCCTTAGTGTCTACCCCACTACAGCCTACATAGGCTAAGGCATATAAGTCTGACACACCCCCATAGGCAAAGTGGGGGAGAACTAGGGGTCACAAGACCAGTCAAGCAAAGCAAAGCAAAGCAAAGCAAGCTCAGGGTGGATCACAACGTCACCACACAGTCTGAGCACAGGTTCAAAGGCCACAAGGCCAGTTCACATGCAAGTTCATATATAAAGGTAAACAAGCAAGTGCAGGTATATAGAGATCACAGTACAAGCAAAGTCAAGAGGTAAGCAAGTGAGGCCAAGTAGGCACAAGACCTAGCATAGTACAGAAGCGCTGATGATCACAAGGCTGAAGTGCCTTGGTAAAGATATCAGCAGTGTTGGCCTGAGAGGCCACGTAGGCAAGGCGCAGCTGACCACGCTGCTGCAGCTCACGAGCAAGGAAGTAGCGAAGAGCAATGTGCTTCGTTCTGTGCTCCAGTCTGTGCTCCCGACACAAGGCCAGCATGGCCTTGTTGTCTACGTACAGAACTGGAGGGGAACGAGGCGGCTCTCCCAGGTCAGTCAGCAAGTAGATGAGCCAGCGTAACTCCTGCGCAGCCATGGCCCCTGCGTAGATCTCAGCCTCACAGCTGGAGCTGAGAACAGAAGACGAGCGAGTAGACCGCCACGAAACCGAGCCGGAACCTAGGCTGAAGGTGTAACCCTGTGACGACCGCTGCGTAGCCAGGTCGTCAACCCAAGACGCGTCTGCGTGACCAGTGAGGACCACTGGACTCCGCCCTCCAAGCACTAGCCCCAAGCCTGAAGTACTGCACAAGTAGCGCAACACCCTCTTCGCTGCAGCCATGTGCTCTGGTCGGTGTCTCCCAGGAGCAACATAGTGTGCCAGAATGCTCAGAGGGTATGCTAGGTCAGGTCGAGTGCAGGTCATCAGGTACATGAGGCAGCCAACAAGCTCTGGGTACGGGCCACTCGGCTCTACGGACTCATCCGAAGGCAGAGCTGAGAGCGAGTGGCGAGTAGACAGAGGAGTGGCCTGAGGCGAGGAGTACGTGAAGTCGAAGCGCTGAAGGACCTGCTACACCATGTGTGACTGAGTCAAGGTAATGGTGCGGCGTGCTCTGTCCCGGGTGATCTGCAAGCCAAGATAGCTGCGCAGTTCACCCAGGTCTGTGCACGTGTGTCTCTTCTGCAGCTCGGACTTCACGTGGGCGAGTCCAGCAGTGTCAGCAGTGGCAAAGACCAAGTCGTCGACGTACACGAGGATGTAGAACGGCGGCAAAGAGGTGTCGGTGCGCAGAAACAGCGACGGGTCGGCTGTAGAAGGAGCAAACCCAAGAGCCGCAAGAGTAGTCCTCAGTGTGTCGTGCCACTCACGGGGCGCCTGGCGGAGACCGTAGACTGGCCGCCGGAGGCTCCACTGGGTACCAGGGGGAAACGACCCAGTGAAGCCAGGTGGGCGGCGCAGCCAGATCTCCTCGTGGAGGCTGCCCTGAAGGGAAGCTGTGCTGAAGTCAAGAGAGTGAAGCTCGTAGTCACGCTGAGTGGCAACGTGCAGCAGCACCCGAAGAGTGATCATCTTCGCGGTGGGAGAGAAGGTCAGAAAGTAGTCAACTCCCTGCCGCTGACTGAAGCCTTGAGCCACGTAACGCGCCTTGAAGACAGGCGGAGAACCCGGCGGCCGCTTCACCCTGAAAATCCACATGCCACTGATGATGTTCGCCCCAGGTGGAGGAACCTCGTCGACGTAGGTGCCTGTGGACTTCCAGGAAGCCATCTCTGCATCCATGGCTGTCCGCCACTGAGAGGAGTAGGGACCCTCTATCGCCTCTGCGTAAGAGCGCGGGGTCGGGATGTCTGGTGCATCCGGGTCTCCCTCAGGGGCAAGCAGCGTGGACACGAGATGAGGTAAAGCAGCAGCAAAACACTGGAACTCCTCCTGCCTGTCCTCAAGGACGTCCGTGCTAAGAGCACACTCACCCCCGACGGACGGAGGACAGACAGACTCAGACGCAGCAACAAGACTAGTAGCGTAGTCCAGACGACAGCGAGCAGCAAAGTCGACAAGCTCAGCAACTAGGGCCGACGCAGCAGTGGACTCAAAAGAAGGGTCAGTGACAACAGTAGCCAGGAGACGCGTGACTGTAGGACTGGCAGCACGAAGAGAGTCAGACTCCGGGTCAGCAAGAACAGGAAGAGAGGACTCTGGAGGAGACGGCAACGGGACACGCAGAGGAGCAGTGGAAGGACGCAGTGCCATCTGGTGTGTGCCGGGGACCGCAGGAGGACGTGGACGCGGAGCACGACGACTAGTGCGAGCAGCACGAACAGGCGACGCATGACGAGACGCAGGCTCACGACGCTCAGTAAGACCTCCAGTAGGACCAGTGTAGGGAGAAGGAGCAGGTAGGGGGGAGGCAGGCTGTAACTGTGACTGCGACTGGACAGGCTGTGGACACGCTAAGGGAGGAGCAGGACCAGGAGAGGGCGGGAGACCAAGAACCTGCTCGAGGAGCGGAACGAAGTACGGCCTCGGCCGCGCAGCGCCTCCAGAACCAGCAGGGACAGCAGCAGTACCCCCAGCGGCAGCACCAGCGCCAGTAGCACCTCGAGCTCCAACAGCGCCAACTCCAGCACCCTCAGACGCACTAGCGCCAACACCCCCAGCAGCTCCAGCTCCAGTAGCTCCAGCAGCTCCAGCCCCAGCAGGACCGGCAGCTCCAGTACCGCCAGTAGCACCAGCAGTACCTCCAGCAGGACCAACTCCAGCAGCCCCAGCAGCACCACCAGTCCCAGCAGCTCCAGTACCGCCAGTACGAGTACCTCCGGGACCAGCAGCAACAGTAGTACCCCCAGCTCCAGCAGCACGGCTCTAGCGCCGGGCAAACCACTCGCGTAGCTCCTGCGGAGAGAGTAACTCCCGCCTCGACGAAGTACCGCGAGAGGCCACACGAGCAGACCCAGCACCCCCAGGCTCCGCACCCCTAGGCTCAGCACCCCCAGGCTCAGCACCCCCAGACTCAGCACCCCCAGACTCAGCACCCCCAGGCTCAGCACCCCCAGACTCAGCACCCCCAGGCTCAGCACCCCCAGGCTCCGCACCCCTGGACTCAGCACCCCCAGACTCCGCACCCTCAGGCTTAGCACCTCCAGACCCGGCACCCGCAGGCTCAGCACCTCTAGCAGCACCAGAGTCAACAGCTACCTCGACAGGCTCGACTGCATCTACCTGAGACACACCGGACGGAGCAGGACCCTGAGGGGGGAGGGGGTCTACCGGGGGAGAACCTGGCGCAAGGAAGAGCGGCGGCGGGGGGGGAGGCGCAGTGCGGTAGGGGAAGAGACGGTAGTAAGGCACCGACTCGTCGAAGGTGACGTCCTGGGAGGACAGAACACGGCGCGAGGTGGGGTGGTAAAACTGCCAACCAGGCGCGTCAGGGGGGAAGCCAAGGAAGACGCAGGGAACAGCACGGGGGGACAGCTTGTCCGCAGACAAGTCGCGGACAAACGCCCGAGATCCCCAGACCCGAAATGCAGACGCATCGCCAACCTTCCCCGTCCACCGCAAGGTGGGGGAGGTCTCTGGCAAGGAGACCCGGGGCTGAAGGTTGAGCTGATGCGCTGCATACTGAACCGCAAACGGCCACAGAAAATGGGGGGCAGCCGCATGGATCATGGACGTGCGAGCGACGTCCATGACCATGCCAATGCGGCGCTCAGCAATCCCATTTTGCTGTGGAGAGGCCGGAAGCGTGAAGGTCTGGCGGATGCCCTGTGCACGACAGAAGGCTCCTAGACGGGCAGAGGAAAACTCCCCGCCTCTGTCAGAGTGCAGACGCAGAACAGGAAAGTCCGAGCCGAAACTCTCTCTGAGGTGGAGACGAGCTGCGCGGATCCAGTCGATCAACACCTCAGTGACGTCACCCTTGCTGCGCAAGGGGAAGACTGTGGTGTAACACGAGTAGTCGTCAACCACCAATAGGAAGTAACGCTCGTGACCCTGGCCACGGACGCAGGCGGGGCCCCACACGTCCATGTGAATAGTCTGCAGTGGAGCCTCTGTCGAAGGAAACTCGGAGGAGTGAGGGGCGGCGCGCTGTCGCCCCTCGACGCAGGGGACACAGGTAGGGGCAGGCCCCGGAGGCAGGGGAGGGAGAGACCGGGGGAGACCAGAGACAAGGACACGAGCCATGCCTCGGAGACGAGGCAGGGAGGGGTGACCAAGGCGGTGGTGCCAGAGGAGAGTCTGGTGGGACAGGAGACGACACGAGCAGGGAGCAGACTCAGGACCAGACCTGGACGCTGCAGCAACCACCTGACTCGACGCAGCTACCTGACCAGACTCAGCAACTGGAGGAGACGCAGTAGTAAGGGTGTACAGGCTCGACCCCGGCCGACGGGTGAACGTGGCCAAGTGTCAGCCCGTCCGAGCACACGTGCAGTGGGTCACCCGCTGACTCGCAGGAGTGAACTGGTGAACCCCCCTATCCTGTAGATCAGCTCCACTCACCAAGTTCGTAGAGAACGAGGGGAGGTAGAGACCTGACAGGGTGCCAGAGGGGGCTGCCGGGCACGGTAAGACAGTGGAGAAGCTAGCAAGGACAGGACCCCCAGAGGGGTCCGCCAGGGAGACCGCAACCGGCCGACTAAGCGGCGTAAGTGTGGTGCGGTCTCGAAAGAAGGAGCGGGAAGCACCCGAGTCAAGGGTGAAGGTGTGGAAGGCCTGAGCCGACGTGGTACCTGAGAGAGCAGACTCACTAGCACCTGGGGGAGCAGACGCACTAGCACCTAGAGCAGCAGCCTCACCAGTACCTAGAGCAGCAGCCTCACCAGTACCTAGAGCAGCAGCCTCAATGCCCGGGTCAGGCGGAACACACAGGTAACAGTCACCCTCAACACTATCACATACAGCATACATGGCAGCAAGAATAGCATCATAATCAAGATCAAAGATAGCAACCCCCGCCCTAGACAGCTCTCCCCAGCGAGGGATCTCAGTGGCGTCAGGGAACTGGTGACGCCACGCGTCCGTCAGGCGGCCGAAGCAGCGCTGGGTGGAGTGCAGGCCCCCGCACTGCTCACCAGCGCGGTCGCCGGTACGGAGGACGTAGGTGCAGGGACCAGTACCCCCACCTCGCTGACGCGCAGCGTACCACTCACGAAGCTGCTGAGGGGACAGGGTCGCACGACTGCGCTGCTGCTGCTGGCGCGGACCACCTCCGGACCCACTCCTCTGCGCAGAGCCGCGACCAGCTCCACCGCTGCCGCCGCCACCTCCGCCACCTCCGCCGCCTCCGCCACCTCCGCTCCCTCCGCCACCGCCGCCGCCTCCTCCGCCTCCACTGCTGCCACCTACACCTCCACCCCCGCCACCACTCCCACCACCACCCCAACCCCCTCCACTACCTCCACCACCACCTCCACCGCCCCCGCCAGCCCCTCCAGTGCCCTTGCCCCCCTTGCCCTTGCCGGTGCGGCGTCTCCCGCTAGGGGTAGACGCAGCGCCGACCGACTCGAAACCACCGAGGTCGGCCGCAGCAGCAGAAGCAACAGAGGGCAAGAGGGGGGAAGGGGAACACCCCTCAAAAACGGGGGTGCGAGGGTCACCACGAGAGGCTCCTACAGCGACTATGCTCGTCTCTGCTGCTAGGAGGCGCTCCTCGAGGAGGTCAACGGTGGGGCAAACTGAGAGGAAGTGGTCCCTGACTAAGCGAAGGGAGTCAGGGAGCCGGGTGACTATGTAGTAGAGGGTGATGTACATGGGGGGGGGGTTCTTGGCACAGAACTCAGCAGGAAGCGCAGCGCGGTAGCGAGTGTCACTAGTGCGAAGGTGCGTAATGAGGTCAGCGACTGTGGGAAAGGCAGCAAGGTCAGGGAACAGGTACGGCAGCATGAGGCGGCTAAGCGCAGCAGTGGCAGGGGAAGAGTAGCGCGTAACTACAGCGTCGTACAAGGTCTGAGCACTCTTGTACTGGCTAAAGTGCGCACGCTCAGTGGTCGGTAAGTGGCGACGCACAGCAAGACGGGCAGCAGCATCGCGTGTGGCCCACTGTGAGCGAACCGTGCTGTCAGCAGTAGCAGGCGGGGCAGGAGAGGCACCAGAGGTGAGATCGAACAGGGAGAGTCCGTCTGCCCTATCGCACTGTAGGAACAGCTGGAGGTCATCGACCCAGACCTCAAAGTCAACAGCACGACCCTCAGCATCAAAGGTAAGGACACTGGGGGTAGCCATGACTGCAGTGGCCTAACAGAGAGTGATCTCACCAGTCCGAGGAAGTAGGGCCGGGGCGCGCCGGTAGGAACAGTAGCGGCTCGACAGCAGGGCGGCTCGGCGGCTCAGCTGCTGGGCGGCTCGGCTGGCGGGCGGCTCGGCGGCTCGGCTGCTGGGCGGCTCGGCTGTCAGGCGGCTCGGCGGCTCGGCTGCTGGGCGGCTCGGCGGCTCGGCTGCTGGGCGGCTCGACGGCTCGGCTGCTGGGCGGCTCGGCTGTCGGGCAGCTCGGCGGCTCGGTTGCTGGGCGGCTCGGCGGCTCGGCTGCTGGGCGGCTCGGCGGCTCGGCTGTTGGGCGGCTCAGCTGCTGGGCGGCTCGGCGTCGAAGGGGCCGGTAGAGGCGGCGTCGGGGCCGCGTAGGGAGGGGAGCAGCGACGGGGCCGCTAGGGGCGGCTACGGGGCCGCGTAGGAGCGGCGACTGGGCCGCGTAGGGAGGGAGGCGGCGACGGGGCCGCTAGGGGCGGCGACGAGGCCGCGTAGGGGCGGCGACGGGGCCGCTACGGGGCGGCGACGGGGCCGCGTAGGGGCGGCGACGGGGCCACGTAGGGGCGGCGACGGGGCCGCGTAGGGGCGGCGACGGGGCCGCGTAGGGGCGGCTACGGGGCCGCTAGGGGCGGCGACGGGGCCGCGTAGGGGCGGCGACGGGGCCGCTAGGGGCGGCGACGGGGCCGCGCAGGGAGGGAGGCGGCGACGGGGCCGCTAGGGGCGGCGACGAGGCCGCGTAAGGGCGGCGACGGGGCCGCGTAGGGGCGGCAACGGGGCCGCGTAGGGGCGGCGACGGGGCCGCTAGGGGCCGCGAGGGGCCTGGAAGGGCGGCGACGGGGCCGCTAGGGGCGGCACGAGGGGCCGTGAGGGGAGCCTCTAAGAGAGCACAACAGAAGGGCGGCCCACAAGACGCGCCTCGGGCAGGAGCGACTGGCGCTCCGGTCAGAAAAAAAATTCAGTGGTGGTGGGCCCAAGGAAGCGTTCCCACTAGGGAACCTGCTCTATACCATGTGAAGAAATGAGGAATGGTTGAACTAGGAAAGTGTGAGATACAAATATGAAAGCTGTACCCCTTAGTGTCTACCCCACTACAGCCTACATAGGCTAAGGCATATAAGTCTGACACCAGGAGCCCGAATCCGACGAGGAGTAGATTTTCTAGGTAGAAATGCTAAACTTAGCAATTTCTAGTTTAGTGTCAGTGTTAGTGTCTATAAAACTGTATGTTGTAGGTGAAAATTTATCATGTTCATGCTTAGTGTTAATTGTTGTTCATATTTCGTAATGAAACCTCCACAACGTGAAAGGGGTGCGCTTATAATAAGTACACCCTCTAGAGGGGGGGCGCTTATAACCGAGTTCCGGCCATAAGCGCCATGCTCCAGATAGAAGCACCGGCGCTCTTAATCGGACGGCGCCTATATCCGGGGCCATACGGTACCATAGTTAGAAAGCACCATTACCGTAATAGAACCAGTAAACACATAAGAATCATTCCTCGTCTTCCAGAGCCGGGCGGCCCCTGCCTCGACCACCAAGCCCCCCACCTGGTCTTCTGAACCCACCTACACCACCACTAGCAGCAGGACCACCAACACCAGCACCACCACCAGCAAAACCAGCACCAGAACCAGCAGCACCACCAGCGTTGCCCATCCGCCCCATCCTGAACCCACTCCTGCCTCCTCTGCCACCCCCACCAGTCCCACCACCCCCAATGCCGTCCCCTGCTTCCATACCCTCTCTTGCTCCCATCTCTTCCAACCCCTCCATGCCTGGACGCCCCCTCACTCTCCCCGCTCTGCTCCTCCCCACCCCACGCCCCACCATGCCGCCCTCCATCCCATCTGCACCCCCGCTCTCCCCAAACGGACCACTCCGCTGGAACGGACCACCATCCATGCCCGCAGCTCCCATGCCCGAACCTCCCATGCCCGAACCTCCCATGCTTGCACCCCCCCTGCCTGAACCTCCCATGCCCAAACCTCCCATGGCCGAACCACCCAATCCTGCACCTCTACCCTTAACACCTCCCATCCTTCCCGCACCTCCTCCTAATGCCCCTCCACCCACCCGCCCATCCCCATCATAATCATCTGCATCACCCCTACCTGCCATTCCTGCTGCTCCTGCACCTCCCATTCCGGCACCTCTACCCCCTACGCCTCCCATCCTTCCCGCACCTCCTGTTGCCCCTCCACCCACCTGCCCATCCCCATCATAGTCATCTACATTACCCCCACCCGGCACATCTGCTGCTCCTGATCCTGCCCCTGCTGCTGCCCCTGCTCCTGCTGCTACGGATGACACGTCAGCGCTGGCATCAACGCCGCTGCTGCTGTCACCACCACTGCGCTTCTTAGAAAACCACGACCACAGGCCAGAGCCACTGCTCCCAATACCACCACCCCCTCCCAAACTGCTGCTGCTGCTAGTGGTATCATTACCACCTGTTGCCGCCCCTATTCCTATTCCCTGCCAGCTTTCCATGTCCTCCTCCCCATCCTCAAACCCAGCCGCCCTGCTGCTCCTCCCCATACCCCCTCCTACAACCCCCCCCAAACCCCCTCCTAAACCCCGTTCCGTACCCCCTCCTGCACTCCCTCCTGTGCTCCCTCCCACGCCCACACCACCCTCCTCCTCCTCGTCCCAATCGCCGGCTGATCCCCCCCCAGTACCACCACTGGAACCCCCATCAGTGGCCCCTTCCCCAGCTGAGCCTGTCTTCTTCCCTCCACCAAACATGCTTGAGAAAAACCCAAGAATCCCTCCAGACGAGCCCCCTGCCTTGCTGCTGCTGCTGCTACTGGTATCAGAGCCTGCAGTAAGATCGTCCTCTTCCATCTCATCTGCCTCCCCGCCCACTCCTGCTCCTCCCGCTCCTCCTGCTGCTCCCCTTGCACCCGCCCCTCCGAAACCCCCCATTCCCCTGCCACCCATACCAGCAGCACCAGCATCATCACCATCGTCATCATCATCACCAGCACCACCAAATTTTCCCAAGCTGCTGCTGCGGGGGAAGGAGGAAGAGGAAGAGGAGGAGGAGAAGGGGAGACCCGCTCGCTTCCTGCCAAAGCCCATGGTGCTGCTGCCCAGAGCACCCTCGTCATCAGTGTCCCCACTGCCGAGAGGAGAGGTTGGGAGAAGGGGGGAAAAGAACGGAGAGGACTGATGTATCGACTTCAGAATTGTGATGGAAGGACGAGCATGAGAAGGGGGTTCCTGTAGCATTCCTGCAAACGGCTGGGATGGGGGCGAGCGGGGGCAAGGAAGAAATCCCATCCAGCAAAAAAAGAGCACAAACTATGCAAGACACGACCACAACGGCTTTACAATTGCCTTCATACGTACATTACTCACAAACACACGACGAAAGGGCACACGCGACCATGAATGGCATACCTCAAGTCACGGCTGAAGGCGCTTTTGAACGCTCCTCCCTCATTCCATGCCCCCCTTGCCCTGGTGGCCTGGCTCGACTGTCCCCCCAACCGTCCCCCTCTCCCGCCCCCCCATGCTGACTCCGCATCCCCCTCCTCTTCCTCCTCCCCATGCCCCACCCCCCCCGACCATCTGCCTCCGCCTTTCCCCTTCCCCTTCCGCCTGCTACTGCTGCCGCCTTTCTTGCTCCTCCCCCCTCGCCTCACATCCTCATCCTCGTCATAATCATCCTCGGTATTGTCCAGACTGTCTCTCCGCTTTCCTCTTGTCTTGCTCCCACGCTTCCCCTTCTTCCCCCTCCTCTTCGTCCGCTTCTTCTTCTTCCCGCGCTTCTTCTTCCCTTTCCTCCCACTCCTACCCCTCCCAACCGCACTCAACCCCTCACTCTCCTCCTCCTCATAGTCCCCACCTCGCATTCCCCCTCGTTTCAAGCCTCCCTTACCCCCGCTAAGAGCACCAATCGCATCAATCACTTGCCGGCTATCCCTCGGATACAGCGGATCTTCTCCATTGTCATCATCAGAACCTTCCGCGAACCGTCGCGGAAAGTTCGACCCACCGAGCCCTGCACCAGCACCATCCACGTCATCATTTCCCCCCCATCCGGACCGCGCTCCCCCTCCTCTTCCGATACCCTTCCCGGATTTCCAGGAGCTAGCTCCTCCAAAACCGGAGCCTCCTAAACTGGAACCTCCTATGTCAGAATCCAAGTCCTGGTCACCGTTCCAACGGCTCGGTTTCCCGCCAAAACTAGGCTTTCCGAACGCGGATTTTGACGCGCCGTCAATGCCGCCGCTCCCACCGTCAAAGCTGCCGTCGCCGTCAGAGAAAGCAGGCGGGCTGCCGGCAGCCACGCCTCCGTAGTCCTCATTTCCGTACGACGCGCCGTCATCGTCGCTGGTGTTGAGACGTGTCACCTCTCGCGAGCGGAAGGCCGAGAGGCCGAGGAAGAGCGAGCCAATGAGAATCAAGAGCGCGATTGCGAGAAGGACGGCACAAGACGAGACGGAAAGCCGCGAAAAGGGGAACGGCAGTGGCAGGTTTCGACGGAAAAAGGACGGCTGGTCGGAGCGACCGTCGGGAATGGCCCATTTGAAACCCTCGACGCGCGAATTGCTGCGACGCTCGCGAGTGTTCGCTGCTGCAGGCGATTTCATCGCATCCTAAGGTCGTTACCCGCTGAGGAATTGGGGGGATTGCATTGGTTGGTGAAGTGAATATTACCGATAGAAATATGTAAATATATCCAAAATAAATCTAACAAAATAAGAATCAGGCGCCTTCGATCAGGTGTCGCATGAAATGCGATGCGACTGAGGGGCGATATGGGGGCGGGCGATGCGGGTCAATCCAACCGCTTGTCAAAGGAGGTCAAGGGAGCACGGAATTGCAACGTAGAATGCCAATGTCAGCGACTGACATAGAATAGGACAGCGGAATCGCGCGTCGCAGATTCACCAACCTCGGAGCAAGAACTAGGATACATTTCAGATTCCTAACAGAAATAGTACGAGGTAGGTGGGTTTCTGGAAGGTGTTTATATGGCTGCTGTGTTGGTTAGTTGAAGGGAGGGGTGGAGTGGGATTAGCTGCGGTGAAGGTTCGTGAGTTCAGTACTTCCTCACAATTGATGAGGTAGGTGAAATGCCTCGTGTACAGTACGTAATGTGTCAGTGTTACGGGTGCAATGAATCGAGGTAGCGAGGATTGCACTAGAGTGTTCAACGAGTACAAAGTATGAGCGAAGGCATGAGAGATTACTTATACGCGAAACATGCAAACGGTAACGCGGTGCGTGCGAGCTAGCTAGTGCTACGCTGGCGTGAGGTTTGGGCTAGTCCCGAAGCGTAGGCCGACTCGGCTGCTCCAGCAGTGCGAGGTTTGGTGAAACAGTGCGCGCAATGTCAAACATATGTGTATATTTGTTATAGTTTGGTTAGGCTTAGTGGGGTACTCACTGTGGGGTACAACCCCTTAGGTTTCTCCTTTGTATCTTTCCCTTTCGATAGTCGACACACAACTTTCCCGTAAGATTCTAACATGGTATTAAGAGCTAGGACGTTCCTAGCCTAGGACGAATTTTTTTTTTAGGGCCCACCGTTAAACCTTCCGTGTTCCTGCCCGAATCTCGTTCTCTGCTTTTTTCTGCCTGAAATGCGCCCTTAGGTGCATCGATTTTCGCTGCCCCGCGGCCCTGCCCTGTCCTGTCGCGCGTAGCCAGCGAGCAGCCCGTACAGCCCCCGTCTGGCCTTCGCGCCGCCCGTACAGCCCGCGCCACGCCCGCGCGCGGCCCGTATAGCCTACGTTAGGCCCGTGCGCGGCCCGTACAGTCAGCGCTAGGCGTTAGCGCAGCCCGTACAGGCCGAGTGAGGCCCGAGAGCGGCCCGTACAGTCCGCGCTAGGCATTCGCGCAGCCCGTACAGGCCACGTCAGGCCCGCACGCGGCCAGTACAGCCCACGCCAGGCCTACACGCTGCACTGCGCCTGTGTTGCTGCTTCTACTTGCTGCCGCTGCTGCTACTTGCTGCAGCCGCCCCTGCAGCAGCCGCCCCTGGCCCCTGCAGCAGCCGCCCCTGGCCCCTAGAGCAGCCGCCACTGCAGCAGCCGCCCCTTGCCCCTGGAGCAGCCGCCCCTGGACCCAGAGCAGCCGCCCCTGGCCCCTGCAGCAGCCGCCCCTGGAGCAGCCGCCCCTGGACCCAGAGCAGCCGCCCCTGGCCCCTGCAGCAGCCGCCCCTTGAGCAGCCGCCCCTGGACCCTCGAGCAGCCGCCCCTGTACCCAGAGCAGCCGCCCCTGGCCCCTGCAGCAGCCGCCCCTGGAGCAGCCGCCCCTGGACCCAGAGCAGCCGCCCCTGGCCCCTGCAGCAGCCGCCCCTCGAGCAGCTGCCCCTGGACCCAGAGCAGCCGCCCCTGGCCCCTGAAGCAGCCGCCCCTGGTGCAGCCGCCCCTGGACCCTCGAGCAGCCGCCCCTGGACCCAGAGCAGCCGCCCCTGGCCCCTGCAGCAGCCGCCCCTGGAGCAGCCGCCCCTGGACCCAGAGCAGCCGCCCCTGGCCCCTGCAGCAGCCGCCCCTCGAGCAGCCGCCCCTGGACCCTCGAGCAGCCGCCCCTGGACCCAGAGCAGCCGCCCCTGGCCCCTGCAGCAGCCGCCCCTGGAGCAGCCGCCCCTGGACCCAGAGCAGCCGCCCCTGGCCCCTGCAGCAGCCGCCCCTCGAGCAGCCGCCCCTGGACCCAGAGCAGCCGCCCCTGGCCCCTGAAGCAGCCGTCCCTGGTGCAGCCGCCCCTGGACCCTCGAGCAGCCGCCCCTGGACCCAGAGCAGCCGCCCCTGGCCCCTGCAGCAGCCGCCCCTCGAGCAGCCGCCCCTGGACCCCGAGCAGCCGCCCCTGGCCCCTGAAGCAGCCGCCCCTGGTGCAGCCGCCGCTGGACCCTCGAGCAGCCGCCCCTGGACCCAGAGCAGCCGCCCCTGGCCCCTGAAGCAGCCGCCCCTGGTGCAGCCGCCCCTGGACCCAGAGCAGCCGCCCCTGGTGCAGCCGCCCCTGGATCCCGCGTCGCCGCCCCTGGACCCGCGACGCCGCCCCTGGACCCCGTGCAGCCGCCCGCCGAGCGCCGGCCCTGCTCGCCCGGCGAGCGCCTGCTCTACCCGACACTGGTGAGCACCTGCCTTGTTAGCGCGCTGCCGCGCCATCTGCCTGCCTGCCTGCCTGCCAGCCTGCCAGCCTGCCTGCCTGCCTGTCTGCCTGTCTGCCTGCCTGCCTGCCAGCCTGCCAGCCTGCCTGCCTGCCTGCCTGTCTACCTGTTTGCCTACCTACCTGCCTGCCTGCCTGTCTGCCTGCCGCGCCTGCGCTGCTAGGCTACTGCTACTGGTACTGGCGGTGGCCAGATGCAGCTCCAGCGACGTCCGCGCGAGTCTCTCACGCCCCAGCAGCTTCGTGAGTGGTACGCTAGTTGGGGTTGTGGCGGTAGTCGTCGTAGCTGTCGCCCTAGAGCTGGTCAGTTGGGAACGTCTGGCGGTGGCCGGCTGCAGCTGCAGCCGCGTCCACGCAAGGCACTTACGTCCCAGCAGCTTCACGAGTGGTACGCTCAGAGTAGAGGGTCTTTGAGTACCGTTCGCTGCCCGTACGTCATTCGCACAGGAGATCGGACGGGTCAGACTTGTGGGACGCTTAGTCACACCCAGTCCCGCTGCTTCACCCGTCTGAGTGACGCCTGGCGTACCGAGTTTGGCGACGAGGCTGAGCTCCCGACTGGGTGGAGCTGCTTGGGCAGAGGGTAGATATATATGCTCTTGACTATGCTGCTATTCTCACTGCTATGTATGCCTTGTCTGTTAGTGCTGAGGGTGACTGCTACTTGTGTGTGCCGCCGGATCCTGGTATAACCCCTGGTATAGCCCCTGCAGCACTAGGTGCTTGTGAGTCTGCTCCCCTTGGTACTGCGCCTGCACAGGCTTTGCACACCTTTACACTTGACTCTGGTGCTTCCCGCTGTTTCTTTCGCGACAGCACCACAGTCACTCCCCTCCCTGCACCTGTTCCTGTCTCACTGGCTGACCCCTCTGGGGGCCCAGTGCTTGCACGGTCTTCCACCGTGCTTCCGTGTCCGGCGGTCCCGTCTGGTGAGCTGTCTGGTCTCCACCTCCCCTCGTTCTCTACGAACTTGGTGAGTAACGCTGTCCTCCAGGATGCGGGGGTTGACACCTTCACCCCTGGCCGGCAGCGTGTGGCGATTTGCACGTGCTCCCAGACTGGTCGCCACCTGGCCACGTTTGCTCGTGCGCCGGGGTCCAGTCTGTACACCCTCACCACTGCGTCACGCTCCGCCCCTTTGTCTCCCCGGTTGCACGCGTCTGCTCAGGTAGCTACACAGTGTGAGTGTCGCCGGCTGTCGCACGACACTCTCCTGTGGCACCACCGCCTTGGTCACCCCTCCCTGCCTCGCCTACGCAGCATGCACTCCCGCCTCCTGGTTTCTGGGCTTCCCAGGTCTCTGCCTGCCCTCCCTCCCTTGCCTGCGCCGCCCTGCATTCCCTGCGTCGAGGGGCGGCAGCGCGCCGCTCCTCACTCCTCCTCGTTCCCTCCCACAGAGGCTCCACTGCAGACTCTCCACCTGGACGTGTGGGGCCCAGCCCGCGTCCGTGGACAGGGCCACGAGCGGTACTTCCTGCTGGTTGTCGACGACTACACGCGCTACACCACGGTCTTTCCCTTGCAGCGCAAGGGGGATGTCCCTGATGTTTTGATCCCCTGGATCCGCGCTACTCGTCTCCAGCTCCGCGAGCGGTTCCAGTCGGACTTTCCTGTCCTGCGTCTGCACTCTGACAGAGGTGGTGAGTTCTCCTCAGACCTCTTGGCAGCCTTCTGTGCGGAGCACGGCATCCGCCAGACTTTCACGCTTCCGGCCTCTCCTCAGCAGAATGGGGTTGCTGAGCGCCGCATTGGCTTAGTCATGGAGGTCGCTCGTACCTCCATGATCCATGCGGCTGCCCCCCATTTTCTGTGGCCGTTTGCGGTCCGGTACGCCGCGCATCAGCTCAACCTTTGGCCCCGTGTCTCCTTGCCGGAGACCTCGCCCACACTGCTGTGGACGGGGAAGGTTGGCGACGCGTCGCGTTTCCGGGTCTGGGGTGCTCGTGCCTTTGTCCGCGATACCACCGCGGACAAGCTCTCCCCTCGCGCCATTCCTTGCGTCTTCCTTGGCTTTGTCCCTGACGCGCCTGGCTGGCAGTTTTACGACCCCGCCTCGCGCCGTGTCTTTGCGTCTCAGGACGTCACCTTTGACGAGTCGGTCCCCTTTTACCGCCTCTTCCCCTACCGCACTGCTCCTCGCCCCCCCCCCGCCGCTCTTTCTTGCCCCAGGTCCTCCCCAGGTAGACCCCCTCCCCGCGCCAGGTCCTGCTCCTTCAGGTGTCTCTCAGGTAGACCCCCCTGCGCCTGCGCCTGTTGAGGTCACTGGTGACTCCGGTCCTGCTGCGAGTGGTGCTGTCCCTGGGGGTGCGGAGCTTGGGGGTGCTGAGTCTGGGGGCGCTGAGCGTGAGGGGCCTGGGGGTGCTGCGTCTGGAGGTGCTGCGTCTGGGGGTGCTGAGCCTGTGTGTGCGGAGCCTGGGGGTGCTGAGTCTGGGGGTGAGTCGCCTGAGGGTTTTGCGACTGCTTTTCCGCAGTCTCCTTGGAGTAGCCGTCTTCGTCCGCGTGTGCCCCTCACCTCCCAGCAGCTGCACGACTGGTACGGTCGCCGTCAGCGTCGCGCTTCTGCACCTCAGGGCTCTACTGCTGGGGGTTCTTCTGCTGGTGTCGCTGGTCCCGGCGGTGCTCGTACTGAGGGTACTGGAGCTGCTGGGGCTGGCGGTGTTGTGACTGAGGGTACTGGCGCTGCAGAGGGTGCTGGAGCTGCTGGAGGTACTGGAGCTGCTGGAGGTGCTGGCGGTGCTGGAGCTGCTGAGGGTACTGGAGCTACTAGCGGTGCTGGAGCTGCTGAGGGTACTGGAGCTGCTGGAGGTGCTGGACCTGCTGAGGGTCCTGGAGCTACTGGCGGTGCTGGAGCTGCTGGAGCTGCTGGAGGTGCTGGAGCTGCTAGAGGTGCTGGAGCTGCTGGTGCTGGTGGCACTGCTCAGCAGCGCCTGTTCTTCGCTCCGCCGTCTCCGTCGTCTCAGCCACCACCTGACTCTGCACTTCGTCAGGTTCTCAGTCTTCCCTCGTCTACTGGTCTTCCGTTACAGCCTGGCTCACCGCTGCCTGCTCCTTCTCCGTACACAGAGCAGACTAGGGGCCTTGCTGAGCGTCGTGAGCCTGCGTCGCGTCCTGTCTCACCTGTCCGTTCTGGTCGTTCCGGTCGTCGTGTTCCTCGTCAGCGGCAGCCGGCTGTCTCCGGCTCTCACCTTGTAGTTCGTCGTCCTTCCTCTCCTCCGCTGCGTGTTCCTCTGCCGTCTCCCCCTGCGTCCTCTCTGCCTGTCGTTGCTGACCCTGCGTCTGACCAGTTTCGTGCTGAGCACTCTACAGTCACGCGTCTGCTTGCCACTGTTGTCACTGACCCGTCGTTTGAGTCTGCTACTGTGTCTGCCTTAGTCGCTGAGCTTGTTGACTTTGCTGCTGCCTGTCGTCTCGACTACGCCGCCAGTCTTGTTGCTGAGTCTGAGTCTGTCTGTCCTCCATCCGTCGGGGGTGAGTGTGCTCTTGGCACGGACGTCCTTGAGGACAGACAGGAGGACCTTGAGTGTCTTGCAGCCGCTGCGCCTCATCTCGTATCCATGCTGCTTGCCCCTGAGGGAGACCCGGATGCACCAGACATCCCTACCCCACGCTCTTACGCTGAGGCGATCGCGGGTGAGTACTCCTCTCAGTGGCAGACAGCCATGGACGCAGAGATGGCATCCTAGAAGTCCACAGGCACCTACGTCGACGAGGTTCCCCCTCCTGGGGCGAACATTGTCAGTGGCATGTGGATTTTCAGGGTGAAGCGGCCGCCAGGTTCTCCGCCTGTCTTCAAGGCTCGGTACGTGGCTCGAGGCTTCAGTCAGCGAGAGGGAGTTGACTTCTTCCAGACCTTCTCCCCCACCCCGAAGATGACCACTCTTCGGGTGCTGCTGCACGTTGCCGCTCAGCATGACTACGAGCTTCACTCTCTTGACTTCAGCACGGCCTTCTTACAGGGTAGCCTGCACGAGGAGATTTGGCTGCGCCGCCCTCCTGGCTTCACTTGGTCGTTCCCTCCTGGTACCCAGTGGAGCCTCCGGCGGCCGGTCTACGGTCTCCGCCAGGCGCCACGTGAGTGGCACGACACACTGAGGACGACACTTGCGGCTCTTGGGTTTGCTCCGTCGACTGCTGACCCGTCGCTGTTTTTGCGCACCGACACTTCTCTGCCGCCGTTCTACGTTCTCGTGTACGTCGACGACTTGGTCTTTGCCACTGCTGACACTGAGGCTCTCGCCCTGGTGAAGTCGGAGCTGCAGAAGAGACACACGTGCACAGACCTGGGTGAACTGCGCAGCTACCTTGGCTTGCAGATCACCCGGGACAGAGCACGCCGCACCATCACACTGACTCAGTCACACATGGTGCAGCAGGTCCTTCAGCGCTTCGGTTTCACCTGGTCCTCAGCACAGGCCACTCCTCTGGCTACAGGTCACTCGCTCTCAGCTCCACCTTCGGACGAGTCCGTAGAGCCGAGTGGTCCTTACCCAGAGTTAGTGGGCTGCCTCATTTACCTGATGACTTGCACTCGTCCTGACCTTGCGTACCCTCTTGGCCTTCTGGCTCGCTACGTGGCTCCTGGTCGGCACCGAAAGGTGCACATGGATGCTGCCAAGAGGGTACTACGCTACTTGTGCAGTACATCGGGCATGGGGCTCGTGCTTGGAGGACGGGGTGACGTTGTCCTCACAGGTCACTCGGACGCCTCTTGTGTTGACGACCAGGCTACGCAGCGGTCGTCACAGGGTTACACCTTCAGCCTTGGTTCTGGTTCAGTTTCCTGGCGTTCTACACGTTCGTCTTCAGTTCTCGGCTCCAGCTGTGAGGCAGAGATCTACGCCACAGCCATGGCTGCACAGGAGCTGCGCTGGCTCACCTACCTGCTGACCGACTTGGGAGAGAGGCCTCGTTCTCCTCCATTTCTGTACGTCGACAACAAGGCCGCCATTGCCTTGTGTCAGGAGCACAGACTGGAGCACAGAACAAAGCACATCGCTCTCCGTTACTTTCTTGCTCGAGAGCTGCAGCAGCGTGGCCAGCTTCGTCTTACCTACGTGGCCACTCGGGCCAACACTGCTGATATATTCACCAAGGCGCTTCCGCCTGGTGATCATCAGCGTTTCTGCACTTTGTTAGGCCTTGTGCCCACTCTTCCTCACTTGCTGTAGGCCTTGTTTGTACCATGATTTATATGTATTCCTGCATGCTTGTTCTTGTAGGTAGATATCACTGTACTGTTGTTGTTACATATATATTTCTGCATGTGAACTGGCCTTGTGGCCTTCTTGCTTGTGCTCAGACTGCGTGGTGACGTTGTGATCCACCCTGAGCTTGCTTTGCACTTCTTGACTGGTCTTGTGACCCTCTGTTCTCCCCCACTTTGCCTATGGGGGTGTGTCAAACATATGTGTATATTTGTTATAGTTTGGTTAGGCTTAGTGGGGTACTCACTGTGGGGTACAACCCCTTAGGTTTCTCCTTTGTATCTTTCCCTTTCGATAGTCGACACACAACTTTCCCGTAAGATTCTAACACGCAAAGTTGGCGAAGCCCCGTTAGCAGTAACGGGCGAACAACGGTTGCGGCTGTACGCGGTGTTGACTGTCGCAGTAAGGAATAGCGAGAAATTTCCTTATAGTCAGATATTATTCTGAAATTGTATGTGTCAACGGTGAAAGGCATTGCAATGCAAAAAACTCGCTCTTGGTTGTTCCAACGGAGTCTAGTTATAATAAATAGTATTCTATATTATATTCACAAGTAAACTAGTGGCTGAACAAGGCCACGCTTGTACCAATGTTATCTACCCCCCTAGCTCCTGTCCACCTCTCAAACTACAGCTGTTTGGTAACTATATTAGAGATCATACAAGCCAACAAAGGCGGAGAGACCCCCACATACAGGATCCTCCAGTGTGCTGTATCTAGTCACTACTATATCTTGTATAGGAGTGGGATTGCTGCTCGTTGCATCCCCATTCCTGCTGCTGCGTTGTCTCCTGGCAACTACTATAACCACTCGCTGCTGCTGTATACTGAGTCTGGAATGTCGAAGCGACAGCGCGCTCCCTTCCATAATCAATGTTAATTCTCCTCCCCCCCCCCCTCCCTCCTCTACATCCTTCTTCCCAAATGTCCTTCCTCCTCCTTTCCCCTCTCCTCTTGCTCCCCCTATTCCTACTTAGGAATCTGTGATTGGTCCATGAGGTGTTGTGTCGTCATCATCAGCACCTCATCAAACCCCTTGGGCTTCCCAATGTTGAACCTCCTTAAATACCACGCCGCGTTAATCTTCTTCTGCGGCCCGGTCGCCCGTCTCGGGCAGCTCAAAACATTTGGCCGCTTCAGCCGAATATCCGACCAGAGTCTTAAACCCAGATCGTTCCGCTTGTAATTTCGGAACCCGGCGGAAGGAACCGAGCCCACCTTCACATGAGTGTGCTGGTTCAGTCTATGCATAGCCGGTAGCGTTTCGCAGTACTTATACTCAAGGCTATCCCGCGTCGTGTTAACAAGGATCAAATCTAGCTGGTTCTCCGTGGCCAGGCCGCTGCATTTGCCGGTTTGGGCGGCGGTCATGCCGCCTGGGGGGTTGCAGTTCTGCCCGTTGACTGCGCTCTCCTGACACACATTCTTCCACCACGGCCAGTACTGGTGGGGGAGGGAGCGAGAGAGAGTGAGAAGGAGGGAGAAAGAGGAGGGAGAAGGAGGGAGCGGGGAGGAGGGACGTTTAGGCCTTGCGCATGTTCTCCCAGTACAGCCCGGGGTCGTTCAGGCAGTTGTTCAAGGTGGGGTTGAGGGGCGGGCACTGCGACCGAGACAAGAAGCAATTCACCAAAGATCAAGGCTCACCTTTCTAAATGTGGGCGTATCGTAATAGGCCTTGCGCATGTTCTCCCAGTACAGGCCGGGGTCCTTGAGGCAGTTGTTCACGGTGGGGGTGAGACAGTCGCATGCAGCACACAGCAGCAATTTCGTACTCTTCTCTCCTCTCTCTTCTCCTCATCTCCTCTCTCTCACCTTTCTGAATGTGGGCGTGTCATAGTAAGCCTTGCGCATGTTCTCCCAGTAGAGCCCGGGGTCCTTGAGGCAGTTGTTCACGGTGGGCGTGAGGCACGTGCACCACCCCACTGCACCAATCTGCCCCTTCATCACCACGTCTTTGATGACGTTCCTGTACCGAGGGGGTGGGGGTGGGGGTGGGGGGTTGTACGGGGGGAAAGGGTGGGACGGAAAGATTCTGGATGAGGGGTAGTGCTTGTCTCTTTTTCCTTAGAATTCTGAATAAGAAAAGCTTAAAGCCCACCATCTTCCCTGGTAAGAAGGGGTACATAACTGAGCTTACCTTTTGCCGTTGTTGACTTTAATCCCGTCGTACGTGTTGATACACGCGCCGCCGCGGATGCGCACGTCCGACGTGTCATAGTCCAAATAGTAGCAATGATCGCCATTAAAGACGTAGTTACACTGCGCCACGTTCCCCGGGTTGAACCAGTGCGTGCAGTAGTAGATCCCCGCCGCGTCGTGATCCCCGTTAGTGTTGCGTCCTTTAGCGACTACAAGGTTGTTGGATACATTCGTCATCATGCAGTCGCCCGCGAAGTGCACGTCCGCGCCGCACCGGATTCCAGCGAAGATGAAATCGTGCACGTAGTTGCGAAACACTTTCACGCCCACCGCGCCTCGATATAAGACGATCGGGGTGTCCACACCTGCACGCGTGTAACGGGGATGGTCGGGGGAGGAGCAAAATGTTTGGCAGTAGCAAAAGGCGAAGAAGATGAGGAGAGAACTAGGAGGAATTTCGAAGCACTACTAGGAAACTAGACGAGCTTCCTGCGAGCCAGTGCAACGCGTTGAGCACGTTTCATAAGAACACCATGTGCACTTACCATACGCCTCGTTATTGGATATAGCGATGTTCGCCTTGATAAGCTTCGTGCTGTGTCCGCTGTACGCCACGCGAATGACCCCGTGCGAACTGGCGAAAGTCGGGGTGCCGGTAACTTTGATGCTGTCGACTCTCGAATTCATGCTCCTGTGAACGTCCACGCGTCCGAACACTGTAGACTTGCCGAAGATGACACCGTACGACCGGGAGATGTGTACGGCGGGACAGTTGACCCCGGTACCAACCTCGGGTACGTTCGGGCACTGGGGCGAGGCGGCCGTGACTGCAACGAGGAAATTGATGCCGTATACAAGCACGTTGCTCGTGTTCCAGATGCGAAGCGTCGGCATATCGTCGTCGTTATATTTGATGTACAGATTGGGTTTGTCCGCGGTTAGAATGGTGCAGGAGAAATCCCCGTCAAAGAGCAACCCGCTTCCTTGACTGAGCAGCAGGCTGTTCTGCAGCATAAGCACGACGGTTTGGTTACGGCCCTGCTGTTTCCGCTTCTGAAAATCGGAGGCAGTCTTTATCAGGATAGTGACGTTGCTTTTAACGGGGGTGCAGGAGCCCTTGGGGTGTGATCCCTCTGCACAGGCAGAAACAAGGTCAGGCGTGCCGCGGGGGGGGAGGGGGAGAGAGGGAAACAAGAGGGAGAGACGAAGGAGATAGAGGGAAAGGGGAAGGAGAAGCGGAGGAAGTAGGGAGAGGGGAACGGGAAGGCCGGAGTGGAAGGGGGGCGGGCAAGAATAGGAGAGAAGGGGAAGAAAGAGGGCGGGAGGAAGCGGGATCAGAAATAAGATGTCAGAGATTTGACTCTGGCCTTACGTTTGAGCCATTCCTCATCACCCTCTAGGTCAGTACTTTCCTCTTCCTCGTCATCCTCCACACCTCTAAACTCCGCCATGTTTCGAGTTGTTCGAGACAACGTGCGCGATCCTCCGTACGAAGAATCTAGCAGTGTGCAAAGCGAGTGAGTCTCGACACGGCGGAAAGGATAGGGAGAAAGATTCGAGCAGAAATTGCACCATTTGCGGCACAGTGGAGGCGCGCATGCGTATGACGAAGCGAGGTGACACACCGATAGAGGCGCGCTTGCGGCTACCGATGCAAAGCTTGGGATTGCCAAAGGGGAGGCACGCACTTGCTTGCGCAGAGACCGCGGAGAGCGCAACGCATAGCGCGAGTAGCGCTACGGCAAGTGCGGGTCGTATCCGGGAAAGCTCCATTTGAAGGTGCGGGTCGTATCCACGCGTAACGCGCGGCCGTTATTGGACACCCTCTTCCGTGACCCGTTCTCGACGACCCTTGATTCTCGGTATGCAGCTTATGAATCGATGGAGAAATGGCTGGAATGATCGGGCAAGTGCGATTGCTGGTCCTAACTCGTCAGCCTCGATATTAGCTGATGAGAGGTGGATCTACGTCTAGCCGCACTGTCCAGCAGGCCCTCACTCGTCAGCCAAAACCTTGAAATCTTCGGAATACTGTACTTAGTTCAAACAACGAGAAGGAGGATGAGCTTTATACCAAGACCAAGTGCCGTTTTTCGTCTTCGTTACGATATGTCAACTACCGACTTTTAGATTCCGATGACGGCGTGTTGCTGCGGTTGCCAAATCAGTTAGTGAGTGGTCATTCGTGGTGTGCCGAATTCGAGGGGTGGGTGTGGCAAACAACAGCTACATCGGAAGGGCGCAAATTAATTTCGGTCAAAAAGGGCTTAAAGGGGGAAGAGTGAGGAGTGGACGGGGAGAGGGAAGACTGGAGAAGTGCAGGGCTGGAAGGAGGAGAAACGAATTTCCGAAGAGCGAAATGTCGAATTTCTTGGAAACATTGGCGAGTCGCGATGACGCACCGGCGAAGCGCGCGAGCGGGAGCATTGAGGCTTGTCGCTCAGTTCTGTTTGCGACAGCAGTTCATGGGTGAGTGCCGAAATTGAAGTTTCGTCGGTACTTCATTTTCCCGTTTACAGAGACGGTGCGACCTTGGGGAGGGGTATTGCGACGGAATGCGACTGCGATGTCAGCACCAACGGTTGTGGAAGCGGGAATGGGATGGACGAAGTCATGCCGTCGTGTGGTATACATTGCCGACGAGAATGGAGACCTTTCGCGAACGTCATTTCCACACGTGTGACTACAATAGATGTCGGTCAACTCGTTATCTTGTATTATTATGGTCAAATATACAGAGAGCCAAGGTCCATATGTGAGTTTCTCCTCAATTTCCTCATTAGGACGCCTACACCTTCTAGTTTGCTGCCCAATTTCTTCACACCCCTTAATCTTGGCAAGGTGCTGTTTCTGCTCTCGATTGCTCATTCTCGAAAGATCTGAATCTCCTAAACCTTTCTCAGTAGCCTTCATGGTGCCACAACACGCCTTGAACTTCTTTTTCGAGCCACAATGGCATGGCTTGTTGCGACCTTGAACCTGATGGCCCTGCATTATTCATATCAGACAGGAGAACGATACAAAGAATTCGCTAAGTGAGCAACGCATCAGTGCCTGCTGCATGAACTACGGACTGCAGGAAAATGAAACCTGAGTCTCGACTTACTGGCCTTGATGCCACAGACTTCAGAGAGGCAGGAGGAACAGAGGCAGCAAGAGCACCAGTTGCATGTGCATTGACAACAGGCGCATCAGCAGGCACAGCAGCAGCAGCACACGCCTGCATGTTACCACTGCTGCTTCCACCTGCAGCAGCATTTGCTTCCACTCCTGCTAATGCTGCATGTGCTACAGGTGAGGCCGCTTGCTGATGCTCACTGCACAAAGAATTGGGAACAGCTTTGCCTGGAATTGCTGCAGCCTCCGGTGTTGCGAATGGTTTGCTTGTAATAGGTGTGGCTGCATCAAGCGACGATGCTGTTTCGGATGGTGCAGTTGCTGTGGGGAGTGGTGCTGCTGTGGATGCTGATGCTACTGATGCTGATGCAGCATCAAGGCTACCAGCTGCTGGTGCTGCTGGTACTGGTGCAGTTGCTGGTGCTGTTGCTGGTGCTGTTGCTGGTGCTGCTGGTACTGGTGCAGTTGCTGGTGTTTCTGCTTGCACTGGACCCAGAGAGACTGAGGATGAGGTGAGTGGTGCTGCATGCTCTGCATCGCCACGTGGCGTTGTCTCATTGGATAGAACGGCGATGAGGTACTCTATGGCTGCGTCCACGTCACCTGACAGGTCATCCAGGGTCTGCCACGTGGAACGAGGGGAGAGAGTGGATGGTAAACAGGCAGAAAATCCTCTGGCCAGCGAACACAGCAGCTACAGCCTAAACAATTTTCCAGATTTCTCTACAAGTTACGCGAAAGAGAGCGGGAAGAGGCGACAAATCACCTGAAAGATTCTTGCAGATCCTCGGACATTTTGCTCAAGCCTGAACCTAAGCACCGCTGCTCACTGGAATATGTCCGAGGATCGGCGACAAATCACCTGAAGGATTCTTTGCTGGTCATGGCAGCCGGTGGAGGACATGACCAGCTTCACCGCCCCTTCATCCACACTTGATGCTGCTGACCCAGGGACCGATGCTGCAGGTGCAGATGACCCTGCTTGTGAGGCTTGGCCCTTGCCATTGCCACCGCTACCCTGAACAAAACAAGGTTGGCGTGGAGGTAGTGGTGAAGAGGCACGGTCAGGTGCAGGTCGTTTTCTAGCATTCTATAATAAAGCACCTGGATTAGAAAAAGAGAGGCATTGAGGTGAATTGCTGAGGAGTGGGCAGGCGAGAGGCAAGGGGCTAATGGTGAACCAGAATGGTGATTGGTTGAGCTGGTGTAGATTCAACGTCCCCTTCCATGCGCACGCTGTTGTAGTGATCCCCGTCGTGGTATGAGCTGTGGAGCGGTAGAGGAGAAGAAGGGGAGTGAGAGGGATTGGGGTTACCATGGTTGCGTTTCAGAGGCCCAGCACCCCTCTCATTCCACACGCTGTTGTAGTGATCCCCGTCGTGGTATGAGCTGTGGAAGGGGGGTGGAAGAGAGGAGAGGGGGAGAGCACGAATGTGGCTACATGGGGTGGGATGCACTTCAGAAACCCAACGTCCCCTTCCATACGCACGCTGCTGTAGTGACCCCCGTCGTGGTAGGAGCTGTGGGGGAGGGGAGGAGAATCAAAGGGGGGGACGAGAGAGATCGTGGTTACTCTGGTCTGGATGAGGCTCAGCGACCACCTACAGCTCATCCCCTTCCATGTGCATGCTGTTGTAGTGATCCCCGTCGTGGTACGATCTTTGGTAGGGAGTGTGGAGGAGAGTAGAGGGGGGAGAGAGAGGAAAGGTGGTTGCTACGGTTGTGTTTCAGCGACCCAACATCCCCTTTCAAGAGCTGCTATATAAGCATGGAGCCAGAGAGGGCACGAAGGATGTGGAGTGGAAGACTACAACGGGGAAAAAAGATTCAAAGTAAAGAAAAGGAAGAAGTATCAAGGATTCAAAGCATGACAGTGAGGAACCGATTTAACGAAAGGTTTGGTGTTGTGATGGCTCACAGGTGGATGGTGGAAGTGTTGGCATCGTCAAAGTTGACTATGTTCCACCGGGGCTGCTGCAACTGAAAAAGATGGAGTTGAGGAGACACACAAGTTAAGTCATGTGACTTTTGAGAAGCCTTAAGCGATTTTTGAGGTGCCTCAAGATCTTTAACTGCCTATTTATTGTTTCTGACAGTTCTGCTGGAAACAAAAGGGTGGATACGAAGACACACACGAGTCGTAAGTGTTGCGATGAAATGATGGCTGCAACAACACACAACATTGACGAGTGCAATAAAAAAACGGGTGAATGAAACAAAACATGGTTGAGAGAGGGACTCGAAACACTCTCCAAGTGATGCATGCAATGTAACCAGATTCTTACGCCATGCACCTAACGCTCTTACACAGTGCATTCAATCAATTTGCCTAGCTGTCTTACTCACCTGGTGAATGCAAATGTTTCATTTCAGCAGCAGGGAAATTGCCTGCAGCTCCATGTGCCCCACCACGCCCGCTCCACCTCCCACTTTCCAATCATCGTTAAAGCACCTCACCTGGTGAATGCAAATGTTTCTTTTCAGCAGCAGGGAAACTGCCTGCAGCTCCATGTGCCCGCCCCACGTGCCGTCCTCGCGCATGCTGCTGCAGTACTCCTTAAAGCCCATGTCGTCCTCCACAAACGGGGCGAAGTCGGTTTCGTGTGCCTGGTATGGAGGGGTAGGGAGGGAGGGACACACGACATACTGCTGCAGTACTGCTTAATGCCCATGTCATCCTCCACAAATGGGGCGAAGTCTGCCTCGTGTGCCTGGTAGCGGCATAGGGAAGGGTAGGGAGGGGTAGGGAGGGGTAGGGAGGGGTAGGGAGGGAGAGACACAAGGTATGCTGCTGCAGTACTCATTAAAACCCATGTCATCCTCCACAAACGGGGCAAAGTCGGTTTCGTGTACCTGGTATGGAGGGGTAGGGAGGGAGGGACACACGACATACTGCTGCAGTACTGCTTAATGCCCATGTCGTCCTCCACAAAGGAGGCAAAGTTAGCCTAGTGTGCCTGGCATTGGGTTAAAGCTCAAGGCCCAAATTGCGAAGCGCGTGGGGCACGATTACTATTCTTGCACACTTCGCACTTTTTGTGCTGTCTCTTCGTGTGAAGCAATCTGATTGGTTACAAAAGGTTTAGAAGCATTCTGATTGGTTACAGAAGGTTTAGAAGCAATCTGATTGGTTACAGTGCAAGTTTCTCAACTCTGCAATTTGGGACTCTCGGTCCCTAAACATACGGTGCCCCTAGGACTTCGCGTTCACCAACCCCACCCCCAGCAAGGTGACTTTTGAGTCGACTCAAAAGTCAGCACCCAACTTTGCACAAGATTACTAATCTTGTGCAATTTGGGCCTTGAGCTTTAAGAGGCGGTAGGGAGGGGTAGGGAGGGTTACGGAGAGGTAGGGAGGGAGAGACACAAGGCATGCTGCTGCAGTGCTCCTTAAAGCCCATGTCGTCCTCTACGCGGGGCAATGTCAGCCTTCATTTTAGGAATAATTGGATTGTACGCACGAGGGGCACAGAAACCATTCACTCCTTCCTCACCTCTATGTAGTCAACCACTTGTTGCCTCAGCTCCACGTGCTCGGCCTGGTCGCAAAACTATTTCTCGAGGCGCCTCACAAAAGGATCTTACGCACAGAAACTACTCACTGCTTACCTCAATGTAGTCGACCACTTGCTGCCTGAGCCCCACGTGCTGGCCTGGACCCGGCTACACTACATCTCAGTTAAATCTGAGATCTCTTAAAAGAGATTCACTAATTACCTCAATGTACTCCACCACTTGCTGCCTGAGCTCCACGTGCTTGGCCTGGTTCCCAAACACGTGATCCGACACTGCTCTGGGGTTTCGAAAACAATGGTGGGGAGAGAGGGGAAGAATTGATGCGAGAGGCTCGTACTCTTGACTTGACAGTGAAGAAAAGCAAGCCACAGATGGGAGTTGAGGGGGAGGGGGGGGGCGGGGGGAAAGGGGAAACGAGATTGAAGGAAGGTAGCGTTGCAGCGAAGACGGGAGGAAAAAACTGAAGAAGCGATTCCCATTGCAACGAAGAGTGATTCCCATTGCAATGATGAGCGATTTTTATTGCACTGATGCATTTTGAGTCAACTCAAAAGTGGACCTGAAGAAGCAGTTTCTGTCTGCACTGGCTTCCCGAATGCACAGCCCCAACACCCTCAGCTGCTCCCACACGCCCCCGCCTCCTTTGAGGTGGTTTTTGAGACGTCCTAAAAACCACCTCAATGCACAGGGAAGTTAGGAGCAACAACCTGAAGAAGCAGTTTCCGTCCGCACTGACTTCCTGAATGCACAGCCCCAACACCCTCAGCTGCTCCCACACGCTTCCCCCTCCCCCCTTGTACGTGCCCCTCCCCTCCTTCCCCTTCCTCCTCTTGGCGTTGGCGTTCCCTCTGCCTTTCTTTCCCTTGCCGTCTCTGCTGCCTGCCTCTGCGCTCGAGGTCTGGATGGGCGGGGTGGAAAGACTAGGAAGAGGAGGCAATAAGGATGATATGAGTAGGCAGCAATGCGACAGAGGCTCTTCCCTCTTTTCTGCCTTTCTTTCCCTTGCCGTCTCTGCTGCCTGCCTCGGCGCTCGAGGTCTGGATGGGACGGAGTGGAAAGACGAGGAAGAAATACTGTGGGGAGGAAACTGTGAGGAGGAAACTGTGAGGAGGAAACTGTGAGGAGGAAACTGTGGGGGGGAAACTGTGGGAGGGAAAATGTGGGAAGGAAACTGTGAGGAGGAAACTGTGGGGAGGTTAGGCTGTGGGGGGGAGGTTTGAATGTGGGAAGGCTATGCTAAGAGAGCAGAGTTGACTTTTGAGTCGACACAAAAGTCAACCCTGCTAGGCTGGTCTGAGAGGGCTATGAGAAGGAGGTTGTGACTAAGCCTGACTAAGTTTGCAGCTCGCTGAGAATTATGTCACAAGACTGATGGGCTATGAGGAGGAGGTTGTGACTAAGCCTGACTAAGTTTGCAGCTCGCTGAGAATTATGTCACAAGACTGATGGGCTATGAGGAGGAGGTTGCGACTAAGCCTGACTAAGTTTGCGGCTCGCTGAGAATTATGTCACAAGACTGATGGGCTATGAGGAGGAGGTTGTGACTAAGCCTGACTAAGTTTGCAGCTCGCTGAGAATTATGTCACAAGACTGATGGGCTATGAGGAGGAGGTTGTGACTAAGCCTGACTAAGTTTGCAGCTCGCTGAGAAATATGTCACAAGACTGATGGGCTATGAGGAGGAGGTGGTGAAGAATCTGTACTGGACTGACAAGCATGACGGTCGAGCATTGACCTTCCCTCTCCATCTCGTCCTCCCCCCGGCACCCTCTCTCCCTCTCCTCATCTCCCTGAAAAGTAATTTCAAAAGTATTTCCATCTGGACCTCCCCTCGGCACCCCTCTCTCCCCCTCTCCTCATCTCCCTGATAATATCTCTCCCTCTCCACCCCTCCCCTCTCTCCCCATCTCCCTTACCTCCTCCGCATCATTGTTCTTCTCTCCGCCTTCTCTGATAAGTATAGCAATAAAGCACCCCTCTCCGGCACGTCCTCCCCTCTCCACCCCTCTTCTCTCTCCCCATTTCCCTTACCTCCTCCGCATCATTGTTCTCTGCCTCCTCCACTTCCCTTCACCGTTCTCCCCACTCCCTCATCTCCCTTACCTCCTCCGTCCCATTGTTCTTCGCTCCCTCTCCGCCTTCCCCGCCGTTTCTTCCGCCGCTTCCTCCGCGGCCCTTGGCTGCTTTGCCGCCCTTGCCGACCTTCACCGAGCCTCCCACCTTCCTCCCCATAAGAACTAAATCCCTCGGTTTAAGCTTGTACGAACCAAAATCCTCGGCATAGGCTTCTACAAACGGAGCTGCTCGGTATAAGATTGAACGAACCGAAGCAACATGTTACCTCGAGTATCTAGCATGCTTCTTATTCCTTCCGTACACAGAACAATTTCAAAACCTCCGCTCTCAGAATCCCGCCGCGACAACAGCTCAGCACCCAGAATTCGCGCATGACAAATGCGCTGCTGAGACAAAACCTGAGCACCGACTTCCGCTCCTTCACACCGCGCCGCGTTCCTGAGAGGCAATCTGGAGGTAGGGAGTCCTCTTCGTCGCGAGTGAATTCGACGTTACTCGAGGTCTTAGCAGTTCACGCATTCCGTCCCTAGATTCACTCAGACCGGAACTTGCTCGAGAGCTAGACTGATGGGAGTGGGTAGGACCAAGTCAGAGAATGTTCCTAAACTGGACCAGCGCGGGGGACTGACTGAATCCGTCAATTTATGTTCTAGTCCGTTGTGTCTGGTAGCCAGCGGTGAGAATCCCAAGGAACACGGTGCAAACAGGTATGGGTGTACTGTTTTTGCAGGAACGAGTAGTTAGGGCACGTATATATATACTTATATATGGCAGAAAATACAAGTAGATAAATGAAATGGAATTATCAGTTGGTAAGACAGCCCAATGTCTCAAAATAAGGACCTATCATGAAGGTGCGTCAAGTTCATCGCTAGAATAAAATCAAAGTAGTCCGGCTTCGGAATATTAAAAGCACTCTTGTACTCCTCTCTGGTGATCACTTTCATACCCGCCAAACCCTTCCGGCAACTCTTGAATTGCGGCCGCCATTGATAAATCGGCGACCACGACTCAATCGCCAGATCGTGCCGCTTGTAGTTCCGAAACCCCATCTTCCGCAGCACCTTTAACGAGCTCGTCGTGATATTGATCATCTTATGCGTGTGAACTTCGGCATCACCGGAATCTTCTCGCAATATTTGTAATCGAGGCTCCTCTTAGTCATGTTGACCACGACCAGGTCAAGATAATTCTCAGTGCCGAGCCCGCTACAGTTGCCAGTCAAATAAGCTGCCATGGAACCTGGAGGGTTGCAGCTGACACCATTGATGGATGTGTCTTTACACACGCTGGGCCACCAGGGCCAGAGCTGAGGACAGTAAGGAGGGGCGGAGGGGAAGGGAGGAAAGAGAGAAGAGCAGGGAGGGTTACAGTTGCAGCTTGCACCGTTGATGGGCGTGTCTTGACACACAATGCGCCACCAGGGCCAGAGCTGATGGGGAGGCGAGGGGGCAAAGGGAGAGACGTATGGGGATAGGCAGGGGATGTGAAAGGACTGATTCGCATGTTTTCCCAATACGTGCTTGTTTGCTCGTTCAGCTTGTTTGCTCGTTCAGCTTGTTTGCTCGTTCAGCTTGTTTGCTCGTTCAGCTTGTTTGCTTGTTTGCTTGTTTGCTTGTTTGCTTGTTTGCTTGTTTGCTTGTTCAATCCATGCATGCTGTGTAAACCACTCACCCTGCGGAACAGCTCGGTGCCCAATCAGTCTCTTGACGTATTTCCTATCTTGTGCTGCGGGTCGAAGGGCTTGCCAGATGACTCGAGGGGCGACCTGTCGGTCGCAGTCATTGCGCCTTGCAATCGTGCTGATCTAGACGACCAGTGAGTAAGTACCGCATCGCGCGGTGGGTTAGCCAACGCGCCAGCTACATTCCTTCCTTAGGCGACAATTGTCCGCAGCTCATACCGCCTAGCCTCCCAGTACGTGCCGAGGCCCCTGTTTGCTTGATTGGAGTGTTGCTGACTTTGTGCAGGCATGCAAGCTCTAGGAAGAAACTCACCGAGCGAAAGAGCTCCATGCCGTGGTACTTGAGGCACATGTTCTCCCAGTACCCGCCTGCTTGGTTGCTTGACTGAGGTGTTGCTTGCTGGTTTGTTTGCGTCATGCAGGCATGCAAGCTCTAAGAGGCCACTCACCGAGCGAAAGAGCTCCGTGTCATAGTATTTGAGCCGCATGGCCTCCCAGTATGTGCCGGGGTCCTTGCGGCAGTTGTTGACGGTGGGTGTGAAGCACGTGCACCACCCCGGCATGCCCTCCACGTTCTTCAGAATCACATGCTTTATCACGTTGCTGAGGGGTTGAGAAGCGAAAGGAAATGGAGAGTGCATGTGTGGGTGGGAGGGCGGGGGAGGGGGGAGGGGGAGGGAGAGAAGGGGGGATGAAGAACGGCGCTACATTGTTCTCCCTCCTCTGCCTGAACGCAATGAGCAAGAGGGTGGGCGGTCCTTGCGGCAGTTGTTGACGGTGGGTGTGAAGCACATGCAGCACCCCGGCATGCCCTCCACGTTCTTTAAGATAATGTGCTTTAATACGTTGCAACAGAACCAAGAGGTTGAGAAATTGAGAGGCGAGTCAGGAGGGGGTAACGAGGGAGGTGAGAGAGGGGAGGGGGACGAGGGGGGGGAAGGGAGCGGTGAGTAGGGGGCTGCTGTATGCGTTGTTGTTCCGCACTCACAGCTTGCCGTTGTTGACTTTGATCCCATCATACGTGTTGATGCATGCACCCAATAGCACGACGTTACTATGGATAATATCAACTAGGGACCCACCAACCCTTACTCACAGCTTGCCATTGTTGACTTTGAATGGCATCTTTCGTGTTGATGCATGCACCCAGAGTAGTTAACATGCAAACAACGGCACACTGCCATGTTGACTTCGGCTGCCATAACACACACCTGTTTCCATCGCACTCACAGCTTGCCGTTCTTGACTTTGATGCCATCACACGTGTTGATGCACACACCCAATACCACGACGCTAATATGCAAGATATCAACCAGGAGCCCACCAACCCTTCCTTACAGCTTCCCATTGTTGACTTTGATGCCATCGTACGTGTTGATGCACGCACCCCCACGGATCACTACACCAGACGTCACATAGTCCAGGTAGTAGCAGTGATCGCCCCCTGCCACGTAGTTGCACTCTGCAACATTCCCTGCGATTTGGACATGTACAGAGGATGGAAGGGTGTAAAGGGGTTAAGAAGGGGAAGAAGGGGTTGAGTGGTCAAGGGAGTTAGGTCAGGATCACAACACCCAAAGTTACGAAGTCCAGGTAGTAGCAGTGCTCTCCCCCTGCCACATAGTTGCACTCTTCCACATTCCCTGCAATGTGAGGGGTTGTGAGCAGATACGAGGGGATGTAGGGGGGTTGAGGTGGGTTAGCAAGTTAGCACCCGGTGTCACATAGTCGAGGTAGTAGCAGTGGTCTCCCCCTGCCACGTAGTTGCACTCTGCCACGTTGCCTGCAAGACGTTTCAAAGGAAGGAAGTGGATAAATGAGGGAAATTGAGTGGGATTCAGGTGGATTGAAGGGGATTGAGAGGGATCCCTGCAGAGTCTACATCCCCCAAGCTGTTCCTCCGCCGGTTGAACACGATGTTGTATGAGATGTTGCTCAGCATGCAGTCGCCCTTCTCTCCCACTCCACTCCCTACCGACCAAACCACTACCATTCCCCACAGCCATACACAACCACCCACCAGGGCTGAACCAGTGCGTGCAGAAGTAGATCCCTGCCGAATCCGCATCCCCTGACGAATTCCGCCGCCAGTTGTAAACGATGTTATTGGAAATGTTGCTCAGCATGCAGTCGCCTGCAAAGTGCACGTCCGCGCCGCACCGGATGCCCGCAAACCCAAAGTCATGCACGAAATTGTTGATCACGGCTACACCCACGGCGCCCCAGTGCATCACAATGGGTGTATCGACTCCTGTAAGGACGCAAGAGAGGATGGAGAAAATTCGAGGGCGGAGAGAGAAAAAAGAACAGGAGGGGTGAGGGAGAGGATGAGTGCATGCTCGCTGCTTTTGAGGTGCCTCTGAGGCAAAGTGCACGTCCGCGCCGCACCGGATGCCTGCAAACCCAAAGTCATGGACGAAATTGTTGATCACTGTTACACCCACCGCTCCCCAGTGCATCACAATGGGTGTATCCACGCCTGAGAAAATGGGGGAAGCGCAAGGGCAGAGAGGGGAGAATTGGAAGGGGTGAGAGAGAGGACGAGTGCTCGTCGGCGCCACATCCTTTAAAGTGCCTCGGACGCAAAGTGCACGTCTGCGCCGCACCGGATGCCCGCGAAGCCAAAGCAGTTAAATCGTGTGCAGGTACATAAACAGCCATGCACGATGTTGTTCACCACTGTCCCGATGGCTATGTTCGCCCTGGGGAGAGTGGGGAGAGTGGGTCCCTCCCTGGTCAACAGTGGTCGGCCTGATTGCTATGCCACTGCGAGGTGGCAATCCCACACCAACACCACTCACCATACGCCTCGTTCTTCGAGATATAAGTGTTTGCCTGCACCAGCTCAGGCCCGTACCCACTCACCATGATGCGAGGGGCCCATCAACATCACTCACCATGATGCGAGGGGCCCATCAACATCACTCACCATGATGCGAGGGGCCCATCAACATCACTCACCATGATGCGAGGGGCCCATCAACATCACTCACCATGATGCGAGGGGCCCATCAACATCACTCACCATGATGCGAGGGGCCCATCAACATCACTCACCATGATGCGAGGGGCCCATCAACATCACTCACCATGATGCGAGGGGCCCATCAACATCACTCACCATGATGCGAGGGGCCCATCAGCATCACTCACCATGATGCGAGGGGCCCATCAGCATCACTCACCATGATGCGAGGGGCCCATCAACATCACTCACCATGATGCGAGGGGCCCATCAACATCACTCACCATATGCCTCATGATCTGAGATATCATGCACCAGCTCGGGCCCGTACCCGCTCTCCACAATGCAGCACAGCATACTTGCTACGCTTAAGGGGGCACACCACACCGCACCACTCTCCACCACTCACCGTATGCTTCATTATTCGAGATCACTATATTCGATCGCACCAGCTCCGGTCCGTACCCGCTCTCCCCGATGCGGATAGCCCCGGGCGAGTTGACAAAGCGGTAGGTGGCGGTGACACTCATGCCATCCACCCGTGCTTGCATGCTGCGAAACACGTCTATGCGCCCAAACACCTCGCCCTGGTGGGGGGGGGGGAGAGGGCGGGTGGGGGTGGTGGAGGGGAATGGTGAGTGGGTGAAAGGGGAGGGGAGAGGGGGTTATGTTGGGTGGGGCGAGTTGACAAAGCGGTAGGGGCCGGTGACACTCATGCCATCCACCCGCGCTTGTATGCTGCGAAACACGTCTATGCGCCCAAACACCTCGCCCTGGGGGGGTAGGAGGGTGGGGAAGAGGGGGAGGGGAGGGTGGAGGAGAAGGGTGAGTGGGTGAGAAGGAGGGGATTTGAGACGTGCGGCGGCAAGTTGACAAAGCGGTAGGTGGCGGTGACACTCATGCCATCCACGCGCGCCTGCATGCTGCGAAACACGTCTATGCGCCCAAACACCTCGCCCTGGGGGGGGTGAGGGAGAGGGGAGGGAACCAGGAAGGGTGAATGGGAAGGAGGGGAGAGGGGGTGTGTGGGGGGGAGGTGAGTTGACAAAGTGATACATGCTGGTGACGCTCATTCACCTTGGCCACTTGAACGCCGTAGGGGAGGTGGGGAAAAGAGGAAGGGTGAATGGGTGGAAGGGCGGGGATAGGGGGGTCTGCAGGCGAGTTGACAAAGTGATACGTGCTGGTGACGCTCATTTACCTTGGCCACTTGAACGCCGTAGCTCCGCCAGATGTGTATAGCGGGGCACAACATGCCCTTGCCCACTTCTGTGAAGGAGCATAGGCGCGAGCTGGACTTGACGGGCAGGTATTCCAGGCATCTCGGGGCTTACCTTTGCGACTTGCACGCCGTAGCTCCGCCAGATGTGGATGGCCGGGCACAGCATGCCCTTGCCGACCTCAGTGAAGGAGCAGAGGCGTGAGCTGGACTTGACGGGCAGGTAGAAATTAACGTCCATCACGATCACGTTGTGCGTGTTCCAGATGCGCAGCACGGGCTGCAGGGCGTTTGTCAGCTTGATGTAACTGTAACAGGGTAACAGGGTAATGGGGTTGGGGAGTGTGATATGATGTGTGATATGCACGGCATCAGCACATTGACGGGCAGGTAGAAACTAATGTCCATGACGATCACGTTGTGCGTGTTCCAGGTGCGCAGCACGGGCTGCATGGCATGGGTGAGCTTAATGTAACTGTGACGGGGCGACGAGATGATGGGATGATGGGATGATGGGATGGTGGGGCGGGAGTAACGGGATGGGTAACGGGGTAGGTAACGGGGAAGCAGGGTAACAAATTACGGAGTGTTCTAGATGCGCAGCATGGTTGCATAGCGTGGGTGAGCTTGATGTAACTGTCACGCGGCGACGGGATGACGGGATGATGTGGAGGGAGAAACGGGATGGGTAACGGGTTGGATAATGAGGTAACAGGTAGCGAGATAGGGAGGCACTGGCGTATGGAATGAATAAGGAGGAGAGTCATAATGAGAGTCATGATGAGAGTCCACACTACCTTCTCTGCGCCGGCTTCTTGCTTCGCAGGATCGTGCACGAGTAGTTTCCGTCGAACAGAAGACCCGTACTTGCGATGAACCCGGGTGGAAGCAGCACCAGCATCACGGTCTGAGTCGGCGCGAAATTCAATCGCTTCGCGACGTCCGCGTACGACTTAATCCGTATCACCTTCGCCGTTTCCAGCGGGCTGCACGGCCCTGTCACCTGCTGCTGCCGCCTACGCTGCTCCTGCCGAAGCACCCGCTGCCTCTCGAATGCTAAAGCCGCGTTAAGAGACACCTCGCTAGGGTGCACGTACTCGGGTGTAGGAGCAACGGGAGCCCACGCTCGCTGCGTTCCTATTCTAGTGCTAATTCCGCTCGGGTTTCTGCTTCTAGGAACCTTCCAGGATCTTGGATGATTTTTGTTACGAAAAGTTGCGGGTGAGGGTCGTGACGGGTTTGGGAGAGGGGAGGCGAAACGCGAGGAGGGTTGCGAGGGATTTGGGAGAGGGGAGGAGGAACGGAGGGAGGAAGACGAGGGACGGGAGGACGAGAAGGAGGAGCGAGGTGAGGAAGAGGAGGATGAGTATTCGTCCCGCGAACTTAGAAAGAGCGTATCTGGTCTGGACTTGAACTCTGCTGATTGTGAGTATGCGAGACGTGACTGAAACGAGGTGGAACCGAAATCGTCGTCAAAAGCGGAGGCTGGATTAGCGGCAAGTAAGGCGTCGTCGTCGTCGAAATCGTAATCGTCATCGTCACCATAATCAGCTGGCGTATTTGTTGGGCTGACAGAACCAGTCCCAATTGTAGGGTCGGTCAATTTGTCTAAGTGAACCCGGTTATAAGAATCAGTCAGGCTGTCGGAATCAGTTAGTGAGTCAGCACTACTGGACGGAGCGCGCGTGCTGAGGGTCGAGCTCCGTGTATCTGCGAAAGAGCTGCTGTCGCTACTAGATGGTAACCAGGATGCTTCGCGGTGTTGATGCCAATGAAAGTGAGCGCGAACACCCTCCTCATCAACGCGACTATTGAATGCTGCAAAAGAAGAGAAAGTTACGAAGAAAAGACGGTGGATGAGGAAACTGGATGGATTCACCGATACGTATACCGGAGGAGCTGGGAGCCTAGATGTGCTACCGGGACACGGAATTTGCCCTAACTGCAATAGTCCAGCCACGGCAAAGGACTAGTAGCGAGCATCAGCAACCACAGCGGGAAAAGCTGAAAACACATTGACGAGCCGAGACTCGGTATGCTGGCTGTGTACATTAAGACGAGAGACTACTGTACTTGCCGACCAGAAAGGCAACTGACAACGGTAAGATTATTTATTACCTTTAGACAGCAAGAGCGGTAGGAGTAGGAACGCAACGGCCAATCCCGCGATGCCAAAGACGGGGTTTCGTTTGCGTATTCGACTCATGCTGGCTTTCTGCGTGACTCAAAACTGGAAACAGGGGTCTAAGGCGCGCGAATGCCGATGAGTATCAGAAGCATCAACGTGCTCATTCAGGACGCTACGTACTAGCCGTTAACATGCAGCTGAACTTTACAATACGTCGCCAAGGTCCTACTGGTTGCTAAGGGCCTGGCTGCAAAGCACCAAGCAAAGAGACGGCAGTTCTTCAAAAGAAAAGTGAAGGCCGAACAAGCGAGGTCCGTTCACTTGACGCACGAAAATGTCAGAGGCTAAAGACCGCCTCGCATACCCGACAGCTTCGGGCAGTTACGGTTTATGCTATCCCAGTTGCTGAAGCAGCGTAACTCAGTGGTTCCTACGCGCAAAAGAAGCTCGCTTCGAGAAAACAAAAAATACTAGCCACGGGCAACCGAGGATAAGGCCGTTAGTCTCTACGTTTTTTGAAACGGATCGCGACGCGAGCAAGGGGGACGGGAGAGTGAATGTGAGCAAGAGGAAAGAAATGAGGAGCCAAGCATGGAAGAGCACGAGGGGAGGATGTGGAGGAAAGTGGTGGTGGCTCATGGAACAGGTTGGGTTCGGGTTTGGGGCGCATTTGGGAGGGAGCTTCGAGAATCGAGAATGGTGAAACGCTGGTGTGGTGGTGGTTGGAGAATCGAGGTCTTGTGGCGGTGGGATGAGCTCGGTGGAAGCGGTTGGGTGAAAAACTCTTCTCGATAAACATGTGATCCCAATGGACAAGGAGATTGACGCGGAAGGGGCAGTCTTCAAAAGTTTTTGTCATCAGCTTAGGGAGCAGACGACCACCGTTGGTATGGTGACGGCGCAGCCTGCTATCTGTGATCGACGGCTTGGATTATGTGAGCTGTTGAGGAATTTTCTCTGGGACAAAGATCCAAAACAGGGAGAATTCGGTTCACGACGGTGGACGTGCTTCCTCTTGGCAGAGGAGTAGTCTGCTCACCTCGTCAAAAGTGCGTCTCGGACGTGGTTTTCGAGAAAATGGGAACGAATGAGGAGCAGTTTGGGCGGGTTTTCCCGCCAAAACGGGCACAGCAAGAAATTCAATATTGTTTGTCTTTTTACTCATCTAAAATTTGTGTATCACAGTAAGAGGTTCTCGACTAGGTTGTTGATGAGTAATTTATACACATACCCGTCCGTCTACTTGGTTCCCTAACGAATTACCTAACGACGCAGCACTTGGTTCTGCAGAGATTGACGACGGACGTAGGAGGTCACAACTTCGGGAAAATGGCAAGTGCAGTGCAGTACAGTGCAGGGTTTCGGGTTACGTGAATTTGGCATGATTTCCACGTGAACAATATTATGATGGCATGGCAAAGTCGATATACCTAGGAGAATGTAGCAATACCTATGCAACAAGGTGACCTGCCAGCGTTGCACCTAGGGCGGTCTGCCTGCACCACAGTCACATGTGAACTTGTGCGCATATGTGCATTACCTACCAAGTAGGTGCATATATGCCCTCCAGATAGTTGATGGTTGCGCACATGTCGGGTTGAACATGTATCGACAGTTGCAACAGGTGCAGATTGCCGAGCGCGTGATGTCGCTCCAAACGCTGGCTTTCGCGAAAACCACCTCATACAAAATTCGCACACATGCACAATTTCATAGTCGTGCATGTTTTAGAGGACTCTCATATTGTTGGCAGGAACTGGGATTTGAACTAAACAATAGAGCACTCTGTTATCTTTCCAACAAGCCGTAGATCACCTCGATCGCCTAAGTATCGAGCGAGATATAGGTATTTATGTGCTAGGTAGTGCTCTTGGAATCAATGAGAGGAGCTCTCTGGATTTTGTAGTCGAATGTATCACATACAAATTGATTCTCGATTTCAGTATAAATCATGCAAATAAGGCGAGCATATTTATAGCTACTCAATACATCGAGTCGCGCATGTAACATCTATGTGGAGATAACTCTACAACGGTAGTGAGCTAGACTATGTGGTTGGCACGAACTACTAGAGGTGATCGTAGCTTTGCCTAGTTCCTTGGTGCTTGCACAATCACGGGAGAAATTGGCAAGAGTTTCACTAGCAAAGTTGGAGTTACAGAATTGTTGAACAAGCAGTGACAAGAGTGACTACATCAGGCACCTAGCAACTCTGCAGCTATTCTGGTCGACAGACAGCACAGCATGGTCGACCGCCTGCCAGCGTTGCGTAGAGGAGCCGCGCCAGCACTGCAGAAAGGCGATCTGCCAACACAGCAAGTCGACGGTGTGCCAACGCTGCAGCAGAGCGACTGTCCAGCGTTGCTCCGTAGAAGACAGCAGTGCGCACGCTCACAGATGCGCGCAGACGATTGGCCCGACTTGCACCGTTGTGCATCCGTCGGCTATTGTCTGCGCGTGACGGGCCACATCGACTTCGGGATACCAACCCGAAGTCGCCTTTGCCATCGCGACCTCGACGACGTTTGCGTGCCTCTGCAGAACTCGCCGAGCAGGTTACCCGGTTGACCTGGACGACCCCAAGTGCCTCTGGTCGACCACCGGGTCCCTCTGGTCGATCACGGCTCCCGTCGAGCTACCCCTTAGTCGACGGACCCCTTCTGTCGACCAGAACTCTCAGCTGTTGTCGACGAGCTCCCCTCGTCGACCGCTGCACACTTCTCAGGTCGACGGACTGCTTCGTCGACCTCCCGGTCGAACAGCCCCTCCTGGTCGACGACCCACCTGTCGCCCGGACCAATCAGTTGCAGCTGTCGAGCTCCCTGGTCGACAGCAACACCACAGCGGTCACCTGCAGCTCGACGAAGCGTGTCGAGCAGCTCTCCCACTGCAGATGGTCGGCTGCTATTCCCGTACATCCGACCAGGTCGTCGGCGTTGCCCAAGCGAGGGCGGGGCCAACACTTCACTCCCGTTAACAATCTAGTCACTACGAGATGTGTCGCGAACATTCGTGTAACATTTCAAACGGGGTGAAATTCGGTACTTGGATTTCACCGAATGCTCCTTCAATCTCGAATGTTCCTGGTGCTGCCATGTGGCACCGAATTGGTTGAGTCTTCCGAAGTCAAACTTCAACCCCACGCAAACCTGCAACTCACTCGAAGGTGAGCATAAGAAACAGTACCGCTTGGTGGTTGGGGGCAAAACCGCCCCACGCAACCTCCAACACTCCCCCTTGCACCCAAGCCACTAGGCGCTCAAGCCAACACGCTCACAGCATGCACAGAACGAGTCCTTAGGGAGTGGTTTGGTGAGGAAATCTGCCGGTTGAGCTTTGGTGCTCACATAAATGAGTTTGACCTCACCCTTCTCAACCGCCTCACGAATGAAGTGATGCCTCACTTCGATATGCTTGGTTCGCCCGTGAAGGACGGTGTTGTGAGAGAGGCTTATGGTGGCTTGGTTGTCACAAAAGAGAGGAGTTGGGTTCGGTTGAGGATGCCCAAGCTCCGCTAGAAGACGCCGTAACCATATTGCCTCCATGGCACCTTGAATGAGGGCCATATACTCCGCTTCCGTTGAGCTTAGAGCCACGGTTGGTTGCTTCTTGCTTTGCCAACTCACGGCTGCCCCAAGAAAGGTAAGGACATACCCGGAGGTACTCTTGCGCGTGCTCGGATCTCCCGCGTAGTCCGAGTCGGCATAGCCTTTGAGTTCGATTGGGCCGGCTTCATACACGAGCCCCAAGTTAGGTGTGCCTTGGAGGTAACGTAGAACGCGTCCTCCCACGCGCACATGCTCGGTATGAGGGTTGCTCACGACTCGTCCAAGCACCCCGGCAGCGTATGCGAGGTCGGGACGAGTAGAAACGGCGGTATACAGGAGCGAGCACACTAGCGAATGAAACCGCTTCCCTTCGGCTTCGTCGAGGGTGGATTCTTCCTCTCCCGTGAGGCAAGAAAATCCCGTAGCTAGTGGTGTTCCCACAGGTTTGCTATTGCCCATGCCAAAGCTCTCCACTACCCCCTTCACAAACTTCTCTTGGTGGAGGTGGATGGTGTCGTTGGCTCGGTCACGGTCGACGTGCATCCCAAGGTAGTACGTGGCCGGCCCCAAGTCCCTCATCGCAAACTCCGCCCCTATCCGTTGCTTGACCTCCCGAATGAGATCTTTTGGAGTCGAAGAAGAGGAGTAGGTCATCGACGTAGAGTAAAAGCACCAATTGCTTCTCCCCCTCCTTCAACACGTACAAAGCGCTATCGCACTCGCTACGAGCGAAGCCGTGTTGAAGAAGAAAGTCGTCGATGCGCTTGTACCATCCGCGTGGACTTAGCTTCAAGCCGTAGAGGGTACGCTTGAGCTTCCATACCCTTCCGCTATCATCATCATACCCCGGGGGTCGCCGCATGTAGACCTCTTTGTGAAGAAATGAAAATGATTGACTAGGAAATGAGTTGGGTACAAATATGAAACCCTAGGAAACTGTACCCCATAGTGTCTACCCCACTACAGCCTACACTTGCTATGTGATCAATGTTTGACACACCCCCATAGGCAAAGTGGGGGAGAACAAGGGGTCACAAGACCAGACAAGCAAAGCAAAGCAAAACAAGCTCAGGGTGGATCACAACGTCACCACACATTCCGAGCATAGGTTCAAAGGCCACAAGGCCAGTTCACATGCATGATTATATATAAAAGGTAAACAAGCATGTGCAGATATATATATATACATATCACAGTACAAGAAAAGTCAAGAGGTAAGCAAGTGGGGCCAAGTAGGCACAAGACCTAGCATAGTACAGAAGCGCTGATGATCACAAGGCTGAAGTGCCTTGGTGAAGATATCAGCAGTGTTGGCCTGAGAGGCCACGTAAGCAAGGCGTAGCTGACCACGCTGCTGCAGCTCACGAGCAAGGAAGTAGCGAAGAGCAATGTGCTTCGTTCTGTGCTCCAGTCTGTGCTCCCGACACAAAGCCAGCATGGCCTTGTTGTCTACGTACAGAACAGGAGGAGAACGAGGCGGCTCTCCCAAGTCAGTCAGCAGGTAGGTGAGCCAGCGTAACTCCTGTGCAGCCATGGCCCCTGCGTAGATCTCAGCCTCACAGCTGGAGCTGAGAACAGAAGACGAGCGGGTAGACCGCCACGAAACAGAACCGGAACCAAGGCTGAAGGTGTAACCCTGTGACGACCGCTGAGTAGCCAGGTCGTCAACCCAAGACGCGTCTGCGTGACCAGTGAGGACCACTAGACTCCGCCCTCCAAGCACGAGCCCCATGCCCGACGTACTGCACAAGTAGCGCAACACCCTCTTCGCGGCCGCCATGTGCTCTGGTCGGTGTCTGCCAGGAGCAACATAGCGTGCCAAGATGCTAAGAGGGTATGCCAGGTCAGGTCGAGTGCAGGTCATCAGGTACATGAGGCAGCCAACAAGCTCCGGGTACGGGCCACTCGGCTCTACGGACTCATCCGAAGGCAGAGCTGAGAGCGAGTGGCGAGTAGACAGAGGAGTGGCCTGAGGCGAGGAGTACGTGAAGTCGAAGCGCTGAAGGACCTGCTGCACCATGTGTGACTGAGTCAGGGTAATGGTGCGCCGTGCTTTGTCCCGGGTGATCTGCAAGCCAAGATAGCTGCGCAGTTCACCCAGGTCTGTGCACGTGTGTCTCTTCTGCAGCTCGGACTTCACGTGGGCGAGTCCAGCAGTGTCAGCCGTAGCAAACACCAAGTCGTCGATGTACACGAGGATGTAGAACGGTGGCAGCAAAGTGTCGGTGCGAAGAAACAGCGACGGGTCAGCGGTAGAAGGAGCAAACCCAAGAGCCGAAAGAGTAGTCCTCAGTGTGTCATGCCACTCACGGGGCGCCTGGCGGAGACCGTAGACTGGCCGCCGGAGGCTCCACTGGGTACCAGGAGGAAACGACCCAGTGAAGCCAGGTGGGCGGCGCAGCCAGATCTCCTCGTGCAGGCTGCCCTGTAGGAAAGCAGTGCTGAAGTCAAGAGAGTGAAGCTCGTAGTCACGCTGAGCAGCGACGTGCAGCAAAACCCGAAGAGTGGTCATCTTCGGGGTCGGGGAGAAGGTCTGAAAGTAGTCAACTCCCTGCCGCTGACTGAAGCCTCGAGCCACGTAACGCGCCTTGAAGACAGGCGGAGAACCCGGCGGCCGCTTTACCCTGAAAATCCACATGCCACTGACGATGTTCGCCCCAGATGGGGGAACCTCGTCGACGTAGGTGCCTGTGGACTTCCAGGAAGCCATCTCTGCGTCCATGGCTGACTGCCACTGAGAGGAGTAGGGACCCTCTATCGCCTCTGCGTAAGAGCGCGGGGTCGGGATGTCTGGTGCATCCGGGTCTCCCTCAGGGGCAATCAGCAAGGACACGAGATGAGGTAAAGCAGCAGCAAAACACTGGAACTCCTCCTGCCTGTCCTCAAGGACGTTCGTGCTAAGAGCACACTCACCCCCGACGGACGGAGGACAGACAGACTCAGACTCAGCAACAAGACTAGCAGCGTAGTCTAGACGACAGTGAGCAGCGAAGTCGACAAGCTCGGCAACTAAGGCAGACGCAGCAGTGGACTCAAAGGAAGGGTCAGTGACAACCGTGGCTAGGAAACGCGTGACAGTAGGACTGGCAGCACGAAGGGAGTCAGACTCTGGGTCAGCAAGAGCAGGAAGAGAGGACTCTGGAGGAGACGGCAAAGGGACACGCTGCGGCGCAGTGGAAGGACGCAGTGTCATCTGATGCGTGCCAGGGACCGCAGGAGGACGCTGACGCAGTGCACGGCGACTAGTGCGAGCAGCACGAACAGGGGACGCAGGACGCGACTCAGGCTCACGACGCTCAGTAAGACCTCCAGTAGGACCAGCGTAGGGAGAAGGAGCAGGCAGTGGGGAGGCCAGCTGTAACTGTGACTCGGACTGGACAGGCAGTGGACACTCTAAGGAAGGAGCAGGACCAGAAGAAGGCGGAAGACCAAGAACCTGCTGAAGGAGTGGAACAAAGTACGGCCGCTGCCGTGTAGCGCCTCCAGAACCAGCAGGGACAGCACCAGCACCTGCAGCGTCAGCACCAACTCCAGCAGCACCACCAGCAGCAGCAGCACCACCAGCAGCTCCAGTAGCGCCAACCCCAGCACCCACAGGAGCACCGGCTCCAGCAGCACCTCCAGTAGCACCAACTCCAGCAGCACGACCAGCTCCAGCTCCGCCAGGAGCCCCAGCTCCAGTAGCACCACCAGGCCCAGCAGCTCCAGTACCTCCAGTACGAGCACCTCCGGGACCCGTGGCTCCAGCACCCCCAGCAGCAGTAGAGCCTCCAGCACCTGCAGCACCACCAGCTCCTGCAGCACGGCTCCAGCGCCGAGCAAACCACTCGCGCAGCTCTTGTGGAGGGGGTAGCTCCCGCCGGGACAAAGCACCCGAAGGACCGCCAGGTCCAGCACCGGCAGGCTCCGCACCCCCACTCTCAGCACCCCCAGGCTCAGCACCCCCAGGCTCCGCACGCTCAGGCTCAGCACCCCCAGACCCAGCACCAGAGTCAACAGCTACCTCGACAGGCTCGACTGCATCTACCTGGGACACACCTGAGGGGGCAGGACCCTGAGGGGGGAGGGGGTCTACCGGGGGGGGACCGGGCGTGAGGAAGAGCGGCGGGGGGGGGGAGGGGGGCAGCGCGGTGGGGGAAGAGACGGTAATACGGAACCGACTCGTCAAACGTGACGTCCTGGGAGGACAGAACACGACGCGAGGTGGGGTGGTAAAACTGCCAACCAGGCGCGTCAGGGGGGAAGCCGAGGAAGACGCAAGGAACAGCACGGGAGGACAGCTTGTTTGCAGACAAGTCACGGACGAAAGCTCGAGATCCCCAGACACGGAACGCAGACGCATCGCCAACCTTCCCCGTCCACCGCAGAGGGGAGGTTGAAGGTTGATCTGATGCGCCGCGTACTGAACCGCGAACGGCCACAGAAAATGGGGAGCAGCCGCATGGATCATGGACGTACGAGCGACGTCCATGACCATGCCAATGCGGCGCTCAGCAATCCCATTTTGCTGTGGAGAGGCCGGAAGCGTGAACGTCTGGCGGATGCCCTCCGCACGACAGAAGGCTCGCAGAAGGTCGGAGGAAAACTCTCCACCTCTGTCGGAGTGCAGACGCAGAACAGGAAAGTCCGAGCCGAAACGCTCTCTGAGCTGGAGACGAGCAACGCGGATCCAGTCGATCAACACCTCAGTGACCTCATCCTTGCGGCGCAAGGGGAAGACTGTGGTGTAACGCGAGTAGTCGTCAACCACCAGCAGGAAGTAACGCTCGTGACCCTGTCCACGGACGCGGGCTGGGCCCCACACGTCCATGTGGAGAGTCTGCAGCGGAGCCTCTGTCGGAGGAAACTCGGAGGAGTGAGGAGCGGCGCGCTGCCGCCCCTCGACGCAGGGAACGCAGGTAGGGGCAGGCCCTGGGGGAAGGGGAGGGAGGGACCGGGGGAGACCAGAGACAAGGACACGGGAGGCCATGCCTCGGAGACGAGGCAAGGAGGGGTGACCAAGGCGGTGGTGCCAGAGGAGGGTCTGGTGGGACAAGAGGCGACACGAGCAGGGGGCAGACTCAGGACCTGACCGAGACGCTGCAGCAAACACCTGACTCGACGCAGCTACCAGACCAGACGCAGCAACCGGTGGAGACTCTGTGGTCAGTGTGTACAGGCTCGACCCCGGTCGACGGGTAAACGTGGCCAAGTGGCGGCCCGTATGAGCACACGTGCAGTGGGTCACTCGCTGACTCGCAGGAGTGAACTGGTCAACCCCGCCATCCTAAAGGTCAGCACCACTCACCAAGTTCGTAGAGAACGAGGGGAGGTAGAGACCGGACAGGGAGCCTGACAGGGCCGCCGGACACGGGAGGACAGTGGAGTAGTGGGCAAGGACAGGACCCCCAGAGGGGTCTGCCAGGGAGACCGCAACAGGCCGACTGAGCGCGTAAGGGTGGTGCGGTCTCGAAAGAAGGAGCGGGAAGCACCCGAGTCGAGGGTGAAGGTGTGCAAAACCTGAGCCGACGCGGTACCTGAGAGAGCAGACTCACCAGCACCTGGAGCAGCAGACTCACGAGCACCTAGAGCAGCAGCCTCAATGCCCGGGTCTGGGGGAACACACACGTAACAGTCACCCTCAGCACTAATAGACACAGCATACATGGCAGCAAGAATAGCATCAAAGTCAAGATCAAAGATAGCTACACCCGACCTGAGCAGATCACCCCAACGAGGGATCTTAGTGGCGTCAGGGAACTGGGTACGTCAGGCATCTGTCAGGCGGCCGAAGCAGCGCTGGGTGGCGTGCAGGCCGCCACACTGCTCTCCAGTGCGGTCGCCGGTGCGCAGGACGTAGGCACAGGGACCAGCACCCCCAGACCCCTGGCGCCCTGCGTACCACTCACGAAGCTGCTGGGGCGACGGGGTCTCACGAGAGCGCTGCTGCTGCTGGGGTCCCCGCTGCACAGTACCGCCTCGACCAGCTCCACTGCCGCCGCTGCCGCCTCCGCCGCCTCCACCCCACCCGCCACCGCCACCGCCGCCTCCACCTCCACCACTGCCACCGAAGCCCCCACCTCTGCCACCACCCCCACCCCCACCCCCTCCTCCGCCTCCACCGCCACTACCTCCTCCCCCGCCACCTCCTCCAGCGCCCTTGCCCCGCTTGCCCTTGCCGTTGCGGCGCCTCTCGCTAGGAGCAGACGCAGCGCTGACCGACTCGGTGCCAACAAGGTCGACAGCAGCAGCAGAGGCAACAGAGGGCAAGAGAGGAACAGGGGAGCACCCCTCAAAGAAAGGGGTATGGGGGTCACCACGAGAGGCTCCTACAGCGGTAATACTAGTCTCTGCTGCAAGGAGGCGCTCCTCGAGGAGGTCAACGGTGAGTGTGGTAGGGCAAAGAGAGAGGAAGTGGTCCCTGACCGTGCGAAGGGAGTCAGGGAGCCGGGTGACTAAGTAGTAGAGGGTGATGTACATGGGGGGGGGGGTTCTTGGCGCAGAACTCAGCAGGAAGCGCAGCGCGGTAGCGGGTGTCACTAGTGCGGAGGTGCGTAATGAGGTCAGTGACTGTGGCAAAAGCGGCGAGGTCGGGGAACAGGTACGGTAGCATGAGGCGGCTAAGAGCAGCAGTGGCAGGGGAAGAGTAGCGTGCAACTACAGCGTCGTATAGAGTCTTAGCACTCTTATACTGACTAAAGTGCGCGCGCTCAGTAGACGGTAGGTGACTACGCACAGCAAGGCGGGCAGCAGCATCGCGCGTGGTCCACTGTGAGCGAACAGTACTGTCAGCATCAGCAGCAGGGGCAGTAGAAGCGCCAGACGTGAGATCGAACAGTGAGAGACCATCCTTGCTATCGCACTGTAGGAAAAGCTGCAGATCATCTATCCAGACCTCGAAGTCAACCGCTCGACCCTCAGCATCAAAGGTAAGAACACTGGGACTAGCCATGACAGTAGCAGCAGCAGGCTAGCAGCAGCAGCAGCGCGACTTGACTACGCGGCGCGGCTAGGCAGGGCAGCGCGACTCGGCAGGGCGGGCCGGCTCGGCGGTGCTCTTACCAGGAGCGGGGCCAGGGCAGGGCTGCAACAGGTCCGGGGCAGGGCAGCGACAGGTCCGGGGCAGGGCCGGGGCAGGGCTGCGACAGGTCCGGGGCAGGGCAGCGACAGGTCCGGGGCAGGGCCGGGGCAGGGCTGCGATAGGTCTGGGGCAGGGCCGGGGCAGAGCCGGGGCAGGGTAAGGGCAGGGTCGGGGCAGGGCCGGGGCAGGGCCGGGGCAGGGCCGAGGTAGGGCCAGAGCAGGGCCGGGACAGGGCCGGGGTAGAGCCGCGACAGGGCCGCAACAGGGCTGGGGCTGGGCCGCGACAGGTCCGGGACAGGGCCGCGACAGGGTCGGGGCAGGGCCGGGACAGGGCCGCGAGAGGTCCGGGACAGGGCCGGGACAGGGCCGCGACGGGGCCGGGGCAGGGCCGGGGTCGGTCCGCGACAGGGCCGCGACGAGCGATGGGGCAGGGCCAGGGCGGGGCCGCGACGAGGTCGCGACGGGCGACGGGGCAGGGCCGGGTCGGGGTCGCAACGGGCGACGGGGCAGAGCCGGGGCCGCGCCGCGATAGGACCGCGACGGGGCGGCTTCGGGCGACGGGGCAGGGCCGGGTCGGGGTCGCAACGGGGCCTCGAAGGGGGGCCGCTAATGGGCCGCAAAGGGGCCGCGTAGGGCAGGACAGGCCGCTAAGGGGCCGCGAAAATCGAGGGCAGGGCAGAGCGCGAAGCGCGCTTCGGGCAGTTAGAAAAAAAAAAAATAACGGTGGGCCCTTAGGAAGGAACGGTCCCACTAGGGAACCCGCTCTATACCATGTGAAGAAATGAGAATGATTGACTAGGAAATGAGTTGGGTACAAATATGAAACCCTAGGAAACTGTACCCCATAGTGTCTACCCCACTACAGCCTACACAGACTATGTGATTAATGTTTGACACTCTTCCATGAGAAGCCCGTAGAGGAAGGCGGTGCAAACGTCCAATTGCTCCACTTCGAGGTTGAGAGATGCCGCTAGCGCGAGTAACACCCGAAGAGTAGTAGCCTTAGCGACGGGAGCGAAGGTCTCACTATAGTGCTCCCCCTCCCGTTGAGTGTATCCTTGAGCTACAAGCCTCGCCTTGTAACGTTCGACACTCCCATCGGCTCCCAACTTCTTCTTAAGCACCCATTTGCACCCCACCAAGTAGGCACCCTTCGGTGGGTCGACGAGCTCGAACACATCGTTCTCTTTTATTGAGGCTAGTTCCTTCTCCATTGCTTGCTTCCATAGTGGCGCATCCGGAGAAGCCAAAGCCTCGGTGTGGGTGCGAGGTTAATCATCTAAGGTTGCGAGGCAATATGCCGCACGCTCCTCGTCCAACTCCCCAACGGCTACCGTAGCGTAGTCGGTGTACTTCGTGTTGGGGCGACGTATACGTTGCCCGCAGGTCAACGCCAATGGGAGGGAGGAAGGTGTTGAGGAAGTTGCCGCCGCGGTTGAGGGCACTTCCACCACGTCGTCATCGCTCTCCTCGTTCTCTCCCCCTCCATTTCCAGCTTCCTTTTCCACTTGTGATGGAACCTCCATCGCTTCATCCTCCTCTCGTGCGGGAAGGACGACGGTGAGTTGCGGTGTTGGTTGTTCCTTCGTCGGGAACTTGTCTTCGTCGAAGACCACGTCCCGAGACATGACGACGCGCCTTTCACCCAAGTCCCACACTCGCCACGCGCGCTCGTTCGCCGCAATTCCAAAGTAGATTGCCGCACGATCTTTTGGTTGCAACTTGTGGCGAAGGGGATCCGGTACATGGTAGTAGCAAAGGCACCCAAAAGTGCGTAGGCGGGGTAGGTTTGGCTTCGTTCCGGTCCATGCTTCGAACGGAGTCGTTCCTGGGAGCACCTTCCTCGGCAAACGGTTGCGAATCCACGCCGCCAAAGAACTCGCCTCACCCCACCACTCGCTCCCAAGCTTGGAGTGTTGAACAAGTGAACCAATGGCTTCCACGAACGTGCGATTAAGCCGCTCCGCCGCTCCATTTTGTTGGGGTGTGTAGGGTGTTGTGACGTCGTGCTTAATGCCCTTGCTCTTCATCAATTTCTCAAGCTCCGCGTTCACGAATTCGCCGCCACCGTCGGTGCGAATAGCCTTGATCCGCTTCTTGTCGTCGTCGCAAACTTCAAGCGCCCACTCTTGAATTGCCTTGGTCACATCTCCCTTAGCCTTCAAGAGCCGGGTCCAAAACATCCACGTCGCGTCGTCGAGCATCACCAAGAGGAACCGCGCTCCTCCCTTTGATGCATGCCGAATCGGTCCACACACGTCCATGTGAACAAGCGCAAGCGGGTCCTTAGCGAGGGGTGAGGTACGGCTACCAAATGGCTTGCGAGCCATTTTTCCTTCGACACACGCCGCGCATACGCCCTTTTCGTCATCGCCGGCGATCACGTCAAATCCCTTCGCAAGTCCTTTGTTGGCCAACTCCTTGACCGAGTCGTAGCGTGCGCAAGCCGATTATGCCACACCTTCAGAGTCTCTTTGGAACCTTGCGCCACGTTTGATAAAGCCACCCTCGGGTGCGTCTTGAGTTGGTAGAGTTCTCCGTTGAGAACACCTTGCGCGAATTGCTTCCCCTTCCAAAATAGGTTCATCTTCGCATCGTCGATAGTGACCTTCACACCCTTCTTCGCCAGTTGAGTAACGGAGAGGAGATTTGCCTTCAACCCCGGGACGTGAAGCACGTTCGTGATGTGCACCGGCCCGCCATCGACGATGAGGCGCGTACTTCCAACTCCGAATACTGGTAGCGACTTGTCGTTTCCGAAGACGACACGCGTTACGTCTCCCGGTGCACCAACGTTGGTGAGGAACGATGCCGAGTGCGGCATGTGTTGTGTTGCGCCAGTGTCGAGGAACCATGCGTCGCTTGGTGTGTTGGTCCCGTCACCGGCCAATAATACGATCGATTCCCTTGAATCATCCGCATCGCCGGATGCCGTGTGCGCGTTGCCCTCGTGGTTCCGCGCCTTCGATGGAGTCCAATCGCTCGGGTGCTTCCGACATTCACGCCAAAAGTGTCCCGCCTTGCCACAAGAGTGACACTTGCTCGAGCCATTCGATGTGTTTCTCTTGCCGCGATTGCTTCCACCGGACGACTTCTTCGTCGTACCTTTGCTCCACGTGGACTTCTTTCCGGAACTCCCTCCGGAGAACATGGCGACACCCTCGCTCTCATTAGCGAATTGTCGGCGACGCGATTCTTCATGGAGAAGCCGACCGACCACCATTTCCTTCGTCCAAGTGTCTTTCACGCTATCGAGTAATCACCGTCGACCAATCTTCCGGAAAGCCGCATAGCAAGGTCAAAATCCAATCCTCCTCCGTGACCGTTCCACCGAGGTCCATGAACGTTTCCCCGAGTTCCTCCACACGAATCGCATACCCGTGCATCGATTCGCCCGCGCGCATCTTCACCGTGTAGAACGCATTCTGGGCTAGGATCTTGCTGTGGAGAGTCTTGTTCACGCGCATCGTCTCGAGCCGCTTCCACGCTTCATGCGCTGACGCTTCGAGCTTGATGCACGTGCGCACAGCGCTCACGAGATTGATGGCGATGCGCGAAATCAACGTAGCGAACGATTTTTGGTCCTTTTTCTTCCATGTCGCAATGCCGCTCTCGTCGTCCGGCTTCTTCTCCGTTCCATCGAAGAAACCCCAAATTCCCCGCTCCATCATGAGCACTTGGAACTTAAACTTCCACACGGAGTAGTTTTGTCCCGCGAAAATCGGTACCGCCGATGTCTCGAACATCGTCGCGGCTGCCCAGGGTTCGCCGGAATTTACAACGACACCATCCAAGGAAGTGCGGGAGGCCTCGCTTGACGTCACTTTGCTAGCTACTCGTCACGCACGTAGACTCCACATGTTGGAGGTTGTGTGAGGCAAAGTTTGCTCCCAACCACCGAATGTGTTGCTTCCGGTTGACTTCACTGCGGGTTTCGTGGAGTTGCAGGTTGACTTCGGAAGACCGGCAGATCGGTGCCACATGGCAGCACCTGAAACATTTGAGGACTAAAGAAACATTCGAATGTGTGAAATTCAGTAGTTACCCACGGAACATTCGCGACACTTCATGTAGCAACTTGATGTTACTTGTGCGATTCGACGAATTGAGTAGCTATAAATGTGTGCGCTTTGTATGCATGTTTCATACTGAAATCGAGAATCACTTTGTATGTGATACATTCGACGACAAAATCCAGAGAGCTCCTCTCCTAGATTCCAAGAGCACTACCTAGCACATAAACGCCTATATCTCGCTCGATACTTAGGCGATCGAGGTGATCCATGGCTCGTTGGAAAGCTAACAGAGTGCTCAATTGTTTAGTTCAAATCCCAGTTCCTGTCAACTAGAGGAGATTCCTTTACAACAGTGGTATCAGAGCTGGTCGGATGAGTCTATGCACGCAACAAGACAAAACTACTCCGCGTGGAAGTTGAAGTTCCAAGTGCTCATGATGGAGTGGGGACTTTGGGGTTTCTTCGATGAAACGGAGAAGAAGCCGGACAACGAGAGCGACATCGCGGCATGGAAGAAGGACCAAAAGGCGTTCGCTACGTTGATTTCGCGCATCGGCATAAATCTCGTGAGCTCGGTGCGCATGTGCATCTAGCTCGAAGCGTCGGCGCATGAAGCGTGGAAGCGGCTCGAGACGATGCACGTGAACAAGACTCTCCACGGCAAGATCCTAGCCCGGAATGCATTCTACACGGTGAAGATGCGCGCGGGCAAATCGATGCACGAGTATGCGACTCGTGTGGAGGAACTCGGGGAAACGTTAATGGACCTTGGTGGAACGGTCACGGAGGAGGATTGGATTTTGACCTTGCTATGCGGCCTTCCGGAAGAGTGGTCGATGGTGATTACAACACTCGATAGTGTGCAAGACACTTGGACGAATGAAATGGTGGTCGGTCGGCTTCTCCATGAAGAATCGCGTCGCCGACAATTCGCTAATGAGAGCGAGGGTGCCGCCATGTTCTCCGGAGGGAGTTCCGGAAAGAAGTCCACGTGGAGCAAAGGTACGACGAAGAAGTCGTCCGGTGGAAGCAATCGCGGCAAGAGAAACACATCGAATGGCTCGAGCAAGTGTCACTCTTGTGGCAAGGCAGGACACTTTTGGCGTGAATGTCGGAAGCACCCGAGCGATTGGACTCCATCGAAGGCGCGGAACCACGAGGGCAACGCGCACACGGCATCCGGCGATGCGGATGATTCAAGGGAGTCGATCGTATTATTGGCCGTTGACGGGACCAACACACCAAGCGACGCATGGTTCCTCGACACCGGCGCAACACAACACATGACGCACTCGGCATCGTTCCTCACCAACGTTGGTGCACCGGGAAACGTAACGCGCGTCGTCTTCAGAAACGACAAGTCGCTACTAGTATTCGGAGTTGGAAGTACGCGCCTCATCGTCGATGGCGGGCCGGTGCACATCACGAACGTGCTTCACGTCCTGGGGTTGAAGGTGAATCTCCTCTTCGTTACTCAACTGGCGAAGAAGGGTGTGAAGGTCACTATCGACGATGCAAAGATAAACCTATTTTGGAAGGGGAGGCAATTCGCACAAGGCGTTCTCAACGCAGAACTCTACCAACTCAAGACGCAAACGAAAGCGGCTTCATCCAACGTGGCACAAGGCTCCAAGGCGACTCTCGAGGGGTGGCATAATCGGCTTGCGCACGCCAACTACGACTCGATCAAGGATTTGGCCAACAAAGGACTTGCGAAGGGATTTGACGTGATCGCCGGCGACGACGAGAAGGGCGTATGCGCGGCGTGTGTCGAAGGAAACATGGCTCGCAAGCCATTTGGTAGCCGTACCTCACCCCTCGCTAAGGACCCGCTTGCGCTTGTTCACATGGACGTGTGTGGACCGATTCGGCATGCATCAAAGGGAGGAGCGCGGTTCCTCTTGGTGATGCTCGATGACGCGACACAGATGTGTTGGACCCGGCTCTTGAAGGCTAAGGGAGATTTGACCAAGCCGATTCAAGAGTGGGCGCTTGAAGTTTGTGACGACGACAAGAAGCGGATCAAGGCTATTCGCACCGACGGTGGCGGCAAATTCGTGAACGCGGAGCTTGAGAAATGGATGAAGAGCAAGGGCATTAAGCACGACGTCACAACACCCTACACACCCCAACAAAATGGAGCGGCGGAGCGGCTTAATCGCACGTTGGTGGAAGCCGTTCGTTCACTTGTTCAACACTCCAAGCTTGGGAGCGAGTGGTGGGGTGAGGCGAGTTCTTTGGCGGCGTGGATTTGCAACTCTTTGCCGCCGAAGGTGCTCCCGGTAACGACTCTGTTCGAAGCATGGACCGGAACGAAGCCGAACCTACCCCGCCTACGCACATTTGGGTGCCTTTGCTACTACCATGTACCGGATCCCCTTCGCCACAAGTTGCAACCAAAAGCTCGTGTGGCAATCTACTTGGGAATTGTGGCGAACGAGCGCGCGTGGCGAGTGTGGGACTTGGGTGAAAGGCGCGTCGTCACGTCTCGGGACATGGTCTTCGACGAAGACAAGTTCCCGATGAAGGAACAACCAACGCCGCAACTCACTGTCGTCCTTCCCGCACGAGAGGAGGATGAAGCGATGGAGGTTCCATCACAAGTGGGAAAGGAAGCCGAAAATGGAGGGGGAGAGAACGAGGAGAGCGATGACAACGTGGTGGAACTGCCATCAACCGCGGCAGCAACTTCCTCAACACCTTCCTCCCTCCCATTGGCGTTGACCCGCGAGCAATGTACACGTCGCCCCAATACGAAGTACACCGACTACGCTACGGTAGCCATTGGGGAGTTGGACGAGGAGCGTGCGGCATATTGCTTCGTAACCTTGGGTGATGACCCTCGCACCCATACCGAGGCTTTGGCTTCTCCGGATGCGCCACTATGGAAGCAAGCGATGGAGAAGGAACTAGCCTCGATCAAAGAGAACGACGTGTTCGAGCTCGTCGACCCACCGAATGGTGCCTACTTGGTGGGGTGCAAGTGGGTGCTTAAGAAGAAGTTGAGAGCCAATGGGAGTGTCGAACGCTACAAGGCGAGGCTTGTAGCTCAAGGATACACTCAACGGGAGGGGGAGCACTATAGTGAGACCTTCACTCCCGTCGCTAAGGCTACTACTCTTCGGGTGTTACTCGCGCTAGCGGCATTTCTCAACCTCGAAGTGGAGCAATTGGACGTTTGCACCGCCTTCCTCTACGGGCTTCTCATGGAAGAGGTCTACATGCGGCAACCCCCGGGGTACGATAATGGTAGCGGAAGGGTATGGAAGCTCAAGAGCACCCTCTACGGCTTGAAGCAAAGTCCACGCGGATGGTACAAGCGCATCGACGACTTTCTTCTTCAACACGGCTTCGCTCGTAGTGAGTGCGATAGCGCTTTGTACGTGTTGAAGGAGGGGGAGAATCAATTGGTGCTTTTGCTATACGTCGATGACCTACTCCTCTTCTCCGACTCCAAAGACCTCATTCGGGAGGTCAAGCAACGGCTAGGCGCGGAGTTTGCGATTAGGGACTTGGGGCCGGTCACATACTACCTTGGGATGAACGTCGACCGTGACCGAGCCAACGGGACCATCCACCTCCACCAAGAAAAGTATGTGAGGGGGGTAGTGGAGAGCTTTGGCATGGGCATTAGCAAACCGGTGGGAACACCACTAGCTACGGGATTTTCTTGCCTCACGGGAGAGGAAGAATCCACCCCCGACGATGCCGAAGGGAAGCGGTTTCATTCGCTAGTGGGCTCGCTCATGTATGCCGCTGTTTCTACCTGTCCCGAACTCGTATACGCCGCCGGGGTGCTTGGACGAGTCGTGAGCAACCCTCATACCGAGCATGTGCGCGTGGGAGGACGCGTTCTACGTTACCTCCAAGGCACACCTAACTTGGGGCTCGTGTATGAAGCCGGCCCAATCGAACTCAAAGGCTATGCCGACTCGGACTACGCGGGAGATCCGAGCACGCGCAAGAGTACCTCCGGGTATGTCCTTACCTTTCTTGGGGCAGCCGTGAGTTGGCAAAGCAAGAAGCAACCAACCGTGGCTCTAAGCTCAACGGAAGCGGAGTATATGGCCCTCATTCAAGGTGCCATGGAGGCAATATGGCTACGGCGTCTTCTTGCGGAGCTTGGGCATCCTCAACCGAACCCAACTCCTCTCTTTTGTGACAACCAAGCCGCCATAAGCCTCTCTCACATTGCTGTCCTTCACGGACGAACAAAGCATATTGAGGTGAAGCATCACTTAATTCGTGAGGCGGTTGAGAAGGGTGAGGTCAAACTCACTTATGTGAGCACCAAAGCTCAACCCAAATATTTCTTCACTAAACCACTCCCTAAGGACTCATTCTTTGCATGCTGTGAGCGTATTGGATTGAAC